>NQII01005274.1:0-11724 GCA_002778355.1 Clitarchus hookeri | reverse complement strand
ATAGACTCGTATTCGAATTAGAAAAACGGCAGGAGGCCTACAACAGGTTCAATGAAAAGTTTTAATTTTGACCAAAATGAGTGAATTGTCATCATCAACCCTTACGGAAAAAGCCCTTTTCTTGGAAGAAATGTATCCTAATGATTCAGAGACTGACTTAGTTCAAGAATGCATACATTTTCAATGCCACCTTTCTTCTGAAAGAATTTTGGTAAAACAAGATTCTGGATCATTGAAAAGTCTATCTTCGTTCCTGCGAAATCAGAATTTGCAAAACGTTTATCCAAACTTGGATATAGCAGTTCGCATGGCTCTATGTACACCAGCGACAAATTGTTCGGGTGAGAGAAACTTTTCTTGCTTAAAACGGGTGAAAAATTATCAAAGATCTACTTTAAGCCAAGAAAAGCTATACGCCTAGCTCTTTTGAGCATAGTCAGAACTAATGAACAAGATTTCATACGACGATATAATTGATGATTTTGCCAATATAAAATCGCGCAAAAAGGTATTGTAAAACTTTTATAACTTCATTAATTGAATTTCATCTAATTAATTGAATTTCATCGACATAATCAGCCGGATTGTTACCAGATAATTGAGTATATTGTTTTTAAACTGTAAGCAAGCGCAATAAAATTATTTAATTACGTTTACCGAATGTATATTATTGTGAAGTAGTATTGAGGCATACCTTACCCCGCCTTATTAGTAGTAAATGATTGAGCTTTCATTAGCTCAGAAATATACGCAAAAACTATTACTTGTGCAATCTTAACTAAATCGTTGGGTTGTAAAAATAATCTATAAACTGACACATCGATCCCCCAAATCACAATCATACTAATTACGGGAAAAAGGTGGTGTAATTATGACGATAGTGCACAAATCATAAAGTTACAATTTCATTGACAAAAAATTGTAATTAATATGATTGTGAACTAGGGTATCCAAGTGTAGAGGTCGGTAGGGGCGGCAAAATTTTAATAGCCTACTGGCGGCAAATGTGTAAATCCGCCACTGATAGGCATCACTTCCGACGACGAAAAGAACCGCAGGGTCAAGTACACCTTAACCCTTCGTATAAGCATAGTTGGCTGCCATTTGCACCCCACAGAAGCTATAATCACCAAATTCATATCATAGCCATCACCTCTGATTACAAACAGGGTGGTAGTGTCTAGTATACTGAAAGCCCTCTTATAAGCATAATTTCCCCTTATTTTCCCCCCGCCCTGTTATGAGCATAGTTGGTAAGCATTTACAAACCCTTGAAGTTCGGGAGCATGTAACAACCGTCCATACATGTAAAGAAAATAAAGGTATACATACAAGTGCGTTGCAAAGTTGCTGTTGCAAGTAGGAGTGTAGGGCCTGAAATAGCACTCACATACGCATCGGCCTGCACACACTCGACAATCACCCACCACCGCCCTAGTTGTCTGCTACCAGAGGTGTCTACCAACTCAGATCACTCTCAGCTACAGTTAGCCTCTCTTCGCCCACCAACATCCAGGCGGTGTGTATATATATATATATATATGTGTGAAAATATATACATAAATAAACGTTAGCATTGGGTCTCCAGCATTACCAGGGTACACAAGTTATTTCCTATAAAAATTTTCAATAGCTTATGTAAAAAGTAAGTATCTACTGTCAAGGGTGACATAATTATAATACTTGTAGTGCCGAGTTTCTTTCTTGGTCGGTAATGTATACCATGCACGGAAAAGCAGGACAGTCATTGCGGTCTGTGCTTCAATTGAGTTCACATCGATAGCTACGAGATACACTTGCTTCCTCTATGTCTTCTCTGTATAAAACAGCTACATAGTTTTTTTATAGATGAAGTAAACCTCTTCCCTTTATGTTTTGGGTCTTCTAAAAGCAGAGTACATACATAGTTGAAATGAATGTGTGTTGCGATGTCTCCTTACTCGTTATTACAAACTTCGTACATTTAATGATATTTCTATATTAATAAAAATTTGTGAGGAGCAATTCATGCCTAATTCGTTTCATAATGTGCTTACAGTTCTAGAACTACACTGGTGAGCCAAAAAAAAAAACTGGTATAAGTGTGCGTATGCAAATAACAGAGGTATGGTACCAATCAGAGTAACGTGATGCGGCCGGCAGCACCTATATATGACAACAAGCGTCTGGAAAAGTTGCTAGATCGATTACTGCTGCTACAATGGCAGGTTATCAAGATTTAAGTGAGTTTGAACGTGGTGTTATTGTCGGCGCACGAGATATGTGACATAGCATCTCCGAGGTAGTGATAACATTTGGATTTTCGCGTACGACCATTTCACGAGTGCACCGTGAATATCGGGAATCTGGTAAAACATCAAATCTTCGACATCGCTGCGGCCGGAAAAAAATCGTGAAAGAACGGGACAAACTACAACTGACGAGAATCATTAAACGTGACAGACGTGCAACCCTTTCTCAACTTGGCGCAGATTTCAATGCTGAGGCATCAACAAGTGCCAGCGTGCGAACTATTCAACGGACCATCATTGATATGGGCTTTCGGAGCCGAAGGCCCACTCGTGTACCATTGTTGACAGCACGACACAAAGCTTTACGCCTCTCCTGGGCCAGCCAACACCGCCATTGGACTGTTGATGACTGGAAACACTTTGCCTGGTCTGACGAGTCTCGTTTCCAATTGCATCGGGCGGATGGACGTGTACGGGTATGGAGACATCCTCATGTCAACAGGGGACTGTTCAAGCTGGTGGAGGCTCTGTCATGGTATGGGGCGTGTGCAGTTGGCGTGAAATGCGAGCCCTGATACGTCTAGATACGACTCTGACAGGTGACAGATACGTAAACATCCAGTCCGATTACCTGCACCCATTCATTTCCATTGTACATTCCGACGGACGTGGACAATTCCAGCAGGACAATGTGACACCCCACACGTAGAGAGTTGCTACAGAGTGGCTCCAGGAACACTCTTCTGACGTTAGACACTTCCATTGGCCACCTAAATCACCAGATATGAACATTATTGAGCATATCTGGGATGCTTTCCAACGTGCTGTTCAGAAGAGTTCTCCACCGCCTCGCACTCCTATGGATTTGTGGACTTCTCTGCAGGATTCATGGTGCGAATTGCCTCCTGCATACCTTCAGACATTAGTAGAGTCCATGCCACGTCATCTTGCGGCACTTCTGCGTGCTCGCGGGGGCAGTACACGATATTAGGCAGGTTTACCAGTCTTTTTGGCTCTTCAGTGTATAAATTGCATGTATTCAAATAAGTACATGCATATATAATATTTAAAACGAAATAAATTGTTACATTGTACTGTATAACATAATTCTTCTTGTAAAGGGAGTGCACGTGTGACTCGGCTGGTCTGCCCCCTCCCCACACTATCTGGAGCCTGACGCGTCTCTCTGGGCTATTCTTATATGCCATACCTTCGACTTGTTGAGACCTCCGGCCCTTAGGGACTAGGTTGGGGCTGGGCTGTGGTCCGGCAACCAACCTGCAATGGGTGTAAGGAAAAGGGGGCTGGCGGTGCCCTAAGGAAAACAGAATGGTGAGTAGGTGTACTTCTGGTCCCTGAAGTACCTGGTAGGGTAGTCGTGACATAAGGAATGACTATCCTTGTCTGGTCATCCCCTGGTTTAGGTACTAGCAGTGGTAACCGGCGTATGTGTAAGAGCGAGTCGGCGGGGTGTGCGTCTCCCCCGTCGGCCCATGGAGTGGGTCCCTGTGGAGCCGGCGGCCCGAGGCGTCCCTGCTGATGAGCTCCTGTGGGGTCTTCTCATTATTGAGATTGCCCCTTCTACTGTGTGGCCCGTCGATTCAATTCCTTTAATGGGGCAGCGATGCGAATTTATAGCCTAGCGCTGCCCAAGTCCATCTCCACCTCGCCGTGGTCTGGACTGGTAACATGGTGGCCACACCGTGGCTAACGGAGTGAGGACGATTATAGGCTAGTGACGGCCTCGTCGGTGCACATACGATTAGTTACGGCGAGGTTATGTGCAGCCTTCCAGAGGTTGTATATATTCTTCGCCAGCAGTGATAACCCGCGAACCGAATTGCACATTCCCAGCTGAGGTCTCGACCTGGCACGTCGAGGCGGATCTCGGGGTGGCGGAACTCCAATGAAGGGACTATCTGGGTGAAAACTCAGTGTGCATGGTCAAAATTGTGGGTACCCAGGGGATCAGTGTGAAGCCCCAAAGCCGTGCTGATCACGGGTCGGACACTGGGTGGCATTGTTTAAGCCTTCAGCTAGAAGGAGATCTGGAGGTGGGTATTTGCCTGGAGGGCTGCCCCCTGTGTCTGTCGGGCTGTAGGGTCGGCAGCAGCTGCTGTGGAAAGTAAGCGTGTCAGCTCTTCCCAGGTGGTGGTTTCGAAGGGTTGATGCTCATCTACGAAGGGTCGACGGTCTGGTCCGCCTAGTAATAGGACTCGTTTACGAAGCGGTTTCGTAGAGGTGGGAAAGGCCCCTGCCCCATCAAGGTGGCACGTATAGACTCAACTCTGTACGTATAGATTCAACTCTGTACGCTGCTGTTGATAGGTGATGTGGAAGTACCCCTAGGGGTGGAGAACAACCACCCACTGCGATTGAAAAGTGCGTATCTCTTTCTATTGGACTGCATTCAACTGCAACCAATTATAGCTTTGTGTGATGCTTAACTCAATACATGTACCTGCCTGATGTGACAAATGATCTGTTTTGACAAGTAGTAGTTCTGGAAATTATGTAAGACCTGATTGTGCGCATTAATTAATAACTGTACTGGATTATCTGTCCCGTTATACCCCAGTGGATCAGGCACGGGAGGGCTAGTCTAAATCACACGTTGTATGATATCCAGAGTGCATATCGAGACCTGCACAGTGCTCGCGCCGCCGGCCGACCCCCTGGGGCAGCCGTACAGATTCCCAAGATGTTAGTTGATCGCACAGTGTCTGTCGGGTAGGACGAGTTCTGCTGTTAGTGTTGTGAGTGTTGGCTGAACTCAGAATTTGGCGGTTTCATTTCGTTCGATTCGTACGGAAGACGTTTGCATTGTACTGACCAGGATGATCTGGTCTTGTCTAGCATCGTCTTAAGCAACGTACAACACCCGACACTTTAGTAATATGTCATTGTAAGAGTTGGTAAGTGATTATAACTTTTTTCGCTTACCTTTTGTCTTTATATATGTTGCACCAGTGTGTAGCAGTGTCGTCCCCTTATCGTTCCCGCACTTCACAATGGCAATTTTTTCGCCTAACATAACGTACAGCGCTCGATGCTCCCTGTGAATTGCTTATAACCATGTGCTTTTATAATAATTATTTTTTATATCCGTTTGCATCGGCTCGTAGCAGTGACGTCTCTCTTCCGCGGCTAATGGTTTAACTCGCGTGATGTGTAGTCGTTTTTGAGGTTGGTCCTTGTGATCATTCATTCTTTCTCATGTAGGCATGCATTCTAACTTTTACTAAACTTCTTGGCGTATTGCAACACTGATATTTCTATTATGGACTGTGGCTCCGACAGGTGATTTTTTTTTTTTTTAAATTTACGACTTGTTATGGCATCGTGCTCGCGATGTACTTACGTATATGCCAGTATTTTATTGTTTGTTACATGACTGTTTTTTCATGTACAGTGCAGTTTCATATCTTTTACACTCGGTTTCTTCGACCCTCATGTTAGGCTGACGGTGTTTATTATATTAACACGTACATGTTTGAATGAAATAACGAGTACGTATGTCGTGTTATCGATGCAATTGTATAACTCTTTATTTTTCAATATATGGCTGGTTGTTAAGGGTGTCGGACTGGCAGTGATCGTTAATATTAGATATATTTTTTGCCTTTACCCATAACTATGTACATCATGCACGCAGCCCTTTTAAATGTATCTTGCTTTTTTCGCATATAGTTGTTTGCTGTATGTTACCCATCCTGACGTTTGTTTGTGTGTGTGTGTATATATATATAAACACACACACATATATANCTGGATGTCGGTGAGCGTAGGGAGGCTAGTTGTCGCTGAGGGGGATCCGAGTTAGTAGACACCTGTGGTAGCTGACGACAAGGGCGACGGTGGGTGACTGTCGAGTGCGTGCAGGTCGATGCATATGCGTGTCGTATTTCAGACCCTAAAATCCTACATGTGTGGGCGGTTGTTACATGTTCCCGAACTTCAAAGGTTTCTAAATGCTGACCAGCTATGCTCATTACAGGGCTTAAGGTCTGTTTGTCCTTATCTCCTTTGTTGCAGTCGGAAGTGATGCCTGTGATATGAATTTGGTGGTTGTAGCTTCGGTGGTTGAGAACTGTCGGGAAATTATGCTTATAAGAGGGCTTAAAGTGTAGTTGTCCCTGCCACCCTGTTTGTCATGGTGGTGATGGCTATGATATGAATTTGAAGTTTATTTAGCGGGAAATAGTAGCCAACTATGCTTATACGAGAGCTTAGGTCATACTTGACAACACCATTCTGTTCGCTGTCGTCGGCGATGTCTATGTTATGAATTTGACGACTATTGCTTCGGTGGATGGGATATTACAGTCGACTTTGCTTATACGATGGTTTAAAGTTTACTAGACACTACTATCTTGTTCTTCATCAGAGATGATATTTATGATTTGTATTTGGTGTCTACAGCTTCGATGGATGGGAAATGGTGGGCGTCTATGTTTATAAGTAGGTTGAGGGCTTGCTAAATCCTGCGGCCCGTTTCGTTGTCGGGGGCGATACCTATATTATGCATTTCATGACAGTATCCTAAAGTGTTCGGAAATGATAGCCAACTATGCTTATAATAGAGCTTAAGGCCCACTTGCCCCTGCGGCCCTTTTTCGTTGTTGGAGATGATCCCTATGTTATGAATTTGGTGACTATCTTAAACAGTTCGGAAATTACAACCAACTATGTTTATAAGTGGGCTTAGGACGTATTTGACGCGCGCTGTGCGACTCTAGGCTAGCGTGCGTGGGCAGGCTTCGCTCCGTGACGCACAGTTGTAATGACAGAGCATTAGAATCGTCCCCGCCAGGATGCCTGGTAAAAAGAGACTAGAAGGAATATGAGAAAACCAAGGTGGAGTGACAGAGCATGAGTCTCGTTCCCACCAAGGTGCCTGGTGAAAGGAGACCAAAAGGAATATGAGAAAACCAAGGTGGAATGACAGTATGAAACTCGTCCTGCCAATATGCCAGGTGAAAGGAGACCAGAAGGAAGGGCAGAGCATGAGACTCATTCCTGCCAGGACGCCAGGTGAAAGATGAACAGAAGGAATATGAGAAAACCAAGGTAGAAGAGAGCATGGGACTCGTTCCTCGCCGGGACTCCAGGTGAAAGGAGACTAGAAGGAATATGAAAAAAACCTAGGTGGTATCGGACGATGGTGATGAGGGAACATCCAAGATGGTGGGTTCGAAAGTCAAGAGAGAGGAAAGGGTGAAAAGAAAGGAAACCAGAAGGTATTTAGAAAAACCCCCAAGAGATGGAACGGGCAAGAGAGAGACAGGAAGGAATGAGCGACTGTGAGAAAAACACAAGTGAGAAAATAAAGGAAATTGGAAGGAATATGAGAAACCCCCAAGGAATATAGCATACGAGAGAGAATGGGCGTTGGTGAGAGAGATTGGAAGGAATGAGAGGAGTCACTTATCCACATTGTAGAGTCATGCTATTTTCGGACTTAGTGACTCATAAAAAGTTTGGTACGGAGGAAAATTCTTGAAATTTTGGATGTTTTTGAGGGGAAAGGGGAAAATTTTAACGTTTTTTATATAAAAAAGGGAAATCCCGTGGGCAAAAAGGGAAAAATGGAAATCAAATATGACGGCCACCGGCTTCCCGGCTTCTCATCCCCAATCCCTTGCCGGTTAAGTGTCTAATCCCTACTACTAATAATTACTACCACAAATACTGGAAGTACTTGTTACACTAAATAAACCAACATAGTAACATCACGTAACCACGCACGACTTTATACTGGAGATGCGAAGAGATCATTGAGGTTTTTAAGCAGCGGGCCGCAGGCCGCTAGACATTGAAGTGCCAGTGGTTCATATCGCCGCGCTGTCCTCATTCAGAACATTTAGGTCTACGTCAACTTGTGGGAACTGGGAACGAAGAAGACGGCGAAGCAGAAAGGGACTACAGCGGACGAGGGCGCGTGCGGCGGCGAATGACGAAGTGAGTGTGTGCTGCGGAAGGCGAGTTATGGGACGAGCAGAGTGCGGATGTGTACGGGAGCTCTCGGGGCGCTCTAAAACTTTCCGGACACGGACATTTTGTGATATCTGGATTGAAACAAGGTGGGACAGTATGGACGAATGATACAGGCTTAATTGTAAATACTGGAACTGTCAGATCACAACTGTATAATTTTAATAGTAATTTAATAGTACCTAATGCTAGACAATTGTTTATAAATACTTTTTTTAAGTGTGTGACGTGTTTATTTATGTTGGGTGAGTGACGATTATGTAAATATTAGTTATAAATAGCAAGTAATAACCACTTTTGTCTGGATAGTAAGCTTGGAGTATTTTTCGATTGTTTATAAATAAATTAGGGAATTGTTATTAGTTCTTTTATTTAATTAATACCTCCACCCCTTAAAGAACCAGGCTCCGCCAAGAGACTTCAAAATGTTGTAACACTATTTTATTTTAGAAAAAAGGGTGCAGGTGTATTGTGGGCTCATGTTGCTTGGATTTCTTTCTACTCTACCTCCAAAGAACTAGCTCCAAAATAACGACCTCTTCATTTAATTATATTTGTACAACTGGAGGTATATTGGTATCATTTGTACGGGCGACTCCTGAGACGCGACTGTCGCTGGTGGTCAGCTCCGCAATTCGCCGTGGCGGCTCAGTGTGGCGGCTTGTGGTGAGGTGACCGCCGCAGCTTGAGCAACGCGCCCTCCAGTCGCCGATGACGCACGGCGTCGAGCGGCGGTGACGCTGCCGACAGCGCACGCACTGGTGACGTCGCGTCGCAGTGTCACCTGCCTTGCAGACACCTCTCGAGAATCACACAGCAATCTTGTAAAACGAGTGCTTGTGGTTAAAAAAAAACATATGGTAGGATTTATCGCAGACTATTCCAATAGTTATAGAGAAGATGGTTTATCACGGGACTGTGTTCATGTCAGAACATTTTCTTTCATCATTCGTTCTCGTATGTGTATAAAGTTACTTTCCCATTTCTCTGGACAAATAAGAATTTTGACACCAAAACTTTGTTTGATCTTCAAAATTGCACTACCCAATCTTAACATTATTAGGATGCTGCAGTTTTTTGGAAGATATGTTGGCTCGAAAATGTTCGCGATTTTCCAGTGTCTTTACCAATGATGTTTATGGTTGTGTGTCTGAATGTAGTTCAGACTGCTAGCGCAGTTTTCTCTTTAGCTATCTCTATCTCTCTCATTGCGTGCACGCGAACAGTATTTGCGTGATCGCAAGCGTTGTTGTCAAGTCGCTGCCATGGTGGAAATGTCCTACTTGTCTAGCGCCGTTTTTAATAGCACGTGCTATTTGGTTTAAATATTATTATCTTCAAAATCACTTTATTTAGAACTGATTTCACATGTGTTGTAGAACTAACTGGGGCCGAAAATCCGGATGATTCCGAAACTTACTGTATAAAACATAATATAATATTACTACACGTTACATGCTGTACACGCACAAACCCTGAAATTTTCACCATACAAGTCACGTTAGTTAACTGCACAGTGCCAAAGAAGGTTGCACCTAATCAGCAAGTTATTTCGCGCCAATTTATTTTGACCATGAGTGTCATCCGATGCACCCACGTTCAGTATAAACAAAACAAAGATCTTTGGTACAGTTATAATTAATTCACAAGAAGAATAAAGCATTGGAGTACTGTATTTCAGGAAATATGTATTAACGAGAGTCAATAAGCGAAGTTCTACTTATCATTTTCTAAACAACGTAAAAATACTTCTAAACTGAAGGGTGGTTCGGGAGGGGGGGGGGCAGAGGTCATTGTAGTCTAGATGAAAGAACATACATGTACAAAGACCCTCTAGCGGGATATTCTAGGACTGTCACTGACAACACGGTGCAGGTGAAGTTTGTTTCATAAGATACATGGAAGCGTTTGGCAAACTCACAACATGTTTGGCTGCTGTCTTCCTCTATAACCGCCTTAAGGCCTCGTCATCCAGGACCTTTGGCCGCCCACTTCGGAGTTCATCGAAGAGTGACAGATCTTCCGACCTGAATTTCTGGAACCAATGTTTGACGGTGCGTACATTTACACTATTCACAGAATCATCTCCAAAGTCTTGAAGTATTCGGCGATATTGCGGCTGTGGACACGTACACACAAACACACACACACACACACCTTAAAGTCATAAAGGAGACAATCCAGAACGAGCTTCTTCGAAACCTCCATTTATCTTCGCCATTGATCTAGCTACAACTGTTGTGAGTCCGTACCGCACCTTTTTGGTCAAGGTCAATGTCCCCACTCCCACCCCGACCACTTTTCCGCATCAGTCATCACTTCTACCCACTCATGCTATAGCACATACTGCAGTAACTTATTTGGTTGCTTTGTACATTATGCTCGTTCCAAAACCACATTTACTCTAACTTTGCTCAGATTTACTATTATAGGCTATTCGTGGTATCTTCACACTTCTTGAATCAAACTTTTGAAAAATCACCTTATGTACCCACGTGTAGCTTATTTGATTGCTTCCTAAATATGTAATGTAACACATACGTTTTATATTTCTGTTAACATTTAAGTATCTTATTTTTGGTTAATTTGAACTTGTACTTATATTCTATATGTATATTAATGGTGTTATTTTATTTATAATTAATATGGATGAAAACAGAGAAACTATGAGTGTGGTTATGCCTGGTAAGAAACAGTTCCCATGCAAAATATTATTACACCGAGTGTTCACGAATGCGATGCGTTGTTCCTTTGGTGTAATTTTGTAGACGTGGTTAATCCTTGTTTGCATGAGGCGGAGGGATAGCTTGAAAGTAGAGCTTTGCAGGGTTTCAGGAAAAGTTGGAAGTAACCGCGAATGGACTATACGTTACTTTACTCCAAGGGCATATCCAGACATCTGTTAGGATGCGGGCTTTCCTAAGTCAGACTTACTGATACATATATGTCTTTTTACGTGAAAATGTAGTAGATACAAACGTATGCGCACAAATGTACATATGTGTTTATGTATGTTAATATATATATAATATATATACAAATAAATGCTTGCTGTTTTGAATTAACAGTTTACGAAAGAAAAATATGTTAATGCTCGAAAATCAATCAAATCATAAAACAAAAGTAACAAATCTATGCAGATATATTCCACTACTTGTTCTCTAAAAGTATACACACACATGATATCTTAAGAATAAATAAAAAAAGTTTTTTAATTATGAAATACAATTAAAGCCTTGTATCCACTTGAGCACGCTCAGGCGAATGAGCCGCTCATTTAGCCGAGCCGCTCACGTGGAGACGCCTGAGCGCGCTCAGCCCGAGCAGGTCTGAGCGCGCTCAGGGCGACCCGGCACCTTGTCGGTTTTTGTCCGTGCTCAAAGGCGCTCAGTATTCGCTCGGTGCTCAGTGTGGACGGTTGTTGGGCTCTGTGAGCAACGAGCGCGTCGAGTTCCGCTTTTTTGATAGTTTTAAATCAGATTTATATTAATTTACTTTT
>NQII01005273.1:149603-167422 GCA_002778355.1 Clitarchus hookeri | reverse complement strand
GATGAGCACGAGAAGGGACCGACACGGCAAGCCGAAGTGACTCGACAGGGAGACGGCCAGCAGAAAGACACGGCCAGAGGCGGTGGACGAGGAGAGTTAACTGAGATTACGCTTCGCAGTATTAAGGATGCCATGCGTGAGACTCTATCAAAGTTAATGTAGGTGCAGGGAATCTAACTTTCTGTTCGGACTTTGTTTTCCCTCAGAAAAGTTTGGGCACTACAACATTTTTCGGTAGTTGTGTGGGACATATTCGTACGATGGGGCGTTGCCTTCGGAAATACAGGACAAAAGAGATATTGTAGAACATACATGTTCCTGTAAAGAAGGGCCTTCTTGGCACGAACTGAGATATTGCACGGGAGAGTATGAGTGTCTAGAAGGTCCAGCAATTTGCAAGAATTAGCCTAAGTTTGGATATTTGGTGTTGTGGACTGAGAGAGAGATAGAGAGAGAGAGAGAGAGNCAATTTGCAAGAATTAGCCTAAGTTTGGATATTTGGTGTTGTGGACTGAGAGAGAGATAGAGAGAGAGAGAGAGAGAGAGCATGTGATCAGGCGAGCACTGCTAGCATCGCAAGGTGGCTTGGTGAGGAGAATATCCCNAGAGAGAGAGAGAGAGAGCATGTGATCAGGCGAGCACTGCTAGCATCGCAAGGTGGCTTGGTGAGGAGAATATCCCCGACTCTCTCCTGATATTGTTTTCTTAGTGTGGCACTGTGTAGAGGAACTGCCGACTCCCTCGGGAGGTCAGGTGAGGCGAATATTCTCGGCTTCAGATCTGTGGAGCGAATGGGTTAAAGTAACATCAGTGAGTACTACCAACAATGTGATGGCAGATAAGTACGTCTCTTGACTCCAGGACAGATGCTGCGAGCGAATTTGTGGGTGTGTGAATCGGATGCAGGAGGAAGCTTAAGTACCGTTATTTCACTCGCCTCTCGGGGAGCCTCTCGTCTTGGTTAAATGGAAATTATACGTCGAATATTTTGTACTGTTTCATGTCAATAAAATTTAATAAATGTTTTAAAGGTTTTACATATTTTTAATGAATTTGGGTGGCATTTGTGAAATGAAATAAATACACACAATAAACAATACAATATTATAATAAATAAATGTGTTTGCAATTTAAAGCAGCACTTGTAGAAATATAAAACAAAATATTCAGATAAATAATTTGCGATAAGACGATAATATGTAGCAGAAACAAAAGGATTATCCATGAAGAATAAATATAGTTTAAATTACATATTTTATCCTTGAGATCATATTCAACAATCATCAGTTCCTGGGATTAACTCTGAACAAGTAAGTGAACTAGTGTTCTTTCAGACTTTCTTTTCTGCTGCAATACCGCCTTTAGGTCGTTGAAAAGGAAGCTTCGAGTGCGGTACAAAGCAAGAAATATGATACAAACTTAGTAGATTATCTCAGCTGGATCCGTCCATAATGATATTCGCATTTTATCAGCGGAGATGATATCATAAAACCCATATGAATTTCAACATTAGCAATTTAAAGTTTCCGGTTACTAGCTATACCCTTTCTTTTAATTCTATCGTGTAAGTGTGAGAAACTTAATTTCGCCATAGAGGGAATATGCGGGCCTACTATACGGAAAGAAGTAATAAATACTGCAACAATTAACACTTGCAGACAATTGCGGCAGACAATAACGATTACTATATTAAACATAAGCACACGAGGCAATAAAACACAAATAAACAAAAACATTATACTCCATAACCCTAGAATGAATAAACAACACATATAACCGCAAACGCATAATCTGCAGAGGCTCTTCTCGTGGCATCTAAAAGAATAGGCAGCATATAAAATAATTCAGTTCCATCTTCTGTATTGACTGGCTACATTTCTCACTTCCACGGGATATAAACTTTCTTTCTATTAATTTTTTAAGTAAGTCTAGGTTTGTTGAATACAGGGTTGTTTATACGTTTGGAGCTGAGTTATATTACAGCATCCTGCTCCTTTTCCTTCCAGCGTTTCTAACGCACATCAGTTCTCATTAACTACTGATCGTACGCGGTACGGTCCTTCATTAAGTCTGAATAGCTTCTTGGTTATGTTACTCCACAGTGAGCTGATAGAACAGGTACGGCGAAGAACTGAATCACCTGTTATTTAATGATTTCCGGTAATTTTTTTGCTCTTTTCTGCCACTGAAATCAAACGTGATTTAACCAATTTAATAATTTCTTCTTAGAGTTCCCGTTTTACATTTTCTTCCATATTAACGCTTTCATCCAGTTGAGATAATTAGTTTAGGTCTACTGTCACCGAATCAGTTTGGCAGATTTTGAACAGTTGTGCTTTCATTAGATATGGTTGGTTGGCTCGGTTGTTGCAGTGGTGGCTGTGAATAAGGATGTGCCAATGGATTTAACTGTGCATTTCTTCAAAAGTATCATTGCACCCGTTGCACTGCGTAAGGAACAGGCGATTGTGGAGGCAGTTGGTTGGGCAGTGTTTGCACAGGCTGGTTACGAAAAAGTGGTGGCGGAAATTGTGAAATGAATGCCAGTGGCAAGGGCTTAGTTACTGGAAAAAAATTGATTTTAGGCTACAAATTCTGCTATAGTTCGATTGGATGTACCCTGTGTTAAGTGTTTCTCAATGGGATCATAACGTGACTTACGCACTTTCTTCCATCAATCCTTTCGCTTGTATCCTGGATTGAACCTCGAGCCATGTTCACTAGTACCGCACAAGACTTTGTTATCAGACCATTTTATATTCATCTGGTCTTGACTATGGGGTTGCTCATAATGATAATATTTTGTATGGACGTTAGGATTTCGTGTTTCGGTGTTTGGTTCCACAGTATTACCATGATTAGGTCCAGGGTACAATGGTGCATTACGCTCATTCGGTGGCCTCTCATCACGTTTCTGGTTGTTATGATGTGATCAGGCCTTAGCTGAACGGCCTGCCTGATCACACCTTAAAACATGAAACCAGGACACGAGCGTGATTGCAACAACACCTTGCGAAAGACAGTTGCAGAAATCCCCTCCACCGTCCAGTAAACGGGGCCGAAGTATATTAAACAACGCGCCTGATACAGGCCACCGTAACACTGGGAGCGGCATCTTTTGTCGTCGACCCGACCATAGAGAAGACCACGGAAGACGGGTGTGTCCGGCCGTCGTAAACCGCCTCCTAGAAACAGCCTCCGGCAACATGAACAAGGTGGGGACTTTCAAATTACATTGTAACAGTAATGGCGTGATGTATTAAATATTAATATAATTAATAACCATCTTGGTGTTCAATTTAAGCTCCCCCGATCAATAGTCACGTAAATTAAAATCTTTATTTTCAATGAACCTCATCTTATACTGTTGTGCTCTACCTAATCATGACTCATTATTGAGCTACGCCCTTAGACACTTTCACGTATGAATTAGCTAAAACGCAGCATTCGTAACATGGTGTATGCGTACCTGCCTCTCCAACTAGTCAAGTCGCAGTAGCTGGTATCGGAAAACAGCTAAACCTGTTTTCCGATACCAGCTAAATGGATGAGTTCTATATGGCGAACGAATAAAACGAGGGGAATATTTTTGAGGAATGTTTTGGAACTAGTTGATTAGCCTGGTCAGTTGGCTTGATAAGTTAGTATGACCCTTTGGTATGGTGAGCTGTGGTAGAAATGTTTTGCGCAAATTTTGTTAAGATTTTGTGCGAAGAGGTTAACTACGAAACTCTTATTAGAGACTTTTTTTTGAGATTGTCCATCATCGTTTGTATAGGTGGGTGGTATGGCAGGTTGGCCTTGTCTGTTGTTCTAGTAAGTTTTACAGTTTGCAGGAACTGGTCTCGTCAAGAGCTAGTGTTGTGCGAAGTCAATCTCACCAGGAACCAGTCTTGGGTGGAGTCAGTCTTAGGTGGAGTCAATAGTTGGCTAGTGTGGCTAGTCGGTATCGATACTTGTTGTGACTAGCTAGTAATGGTCAATTGTATGGACTGTGATTTTTCTCGATTTTTCAAGTTATATGTAATTGAGATCGAGGTCAAGGTCGGCATCAATCGACTTAGTGGCTAAATCGACAGCTCCTCTGGTGACGAAATCGATAATTAATACACTAGCATCACATACACGATGAAAAAGTAAACAAATGACAAACGAAAAAACCAATATGGTGGGTGGAGTATATTCTTCAGAATGAGCAAAGGTGGGGTGGTAGGGGAGGTAATGTTAATGAAATTATAAACATTGGTCGTGGTTCGAATGAGCGTTAGTAATCAACCAATAAAAAACACTGTTGGGTGGCGAAGCGAACACAAGTAATCAACAGATGAGAAACATTGGCGAGGGTCAATCGTCTACTGTACATACTGCTGAGGAAACCTCCAGAAATGTAAGTTTTTTTTATAAATTTCTTAAAATATTTTTTTATAATCTTTAAATTTTTGGGTTTAATGTCATACAAGGTCACGGGGTCAAGGTCAAAGGCCAAGGTTAAGGACACTTGGATTCAATATGGTGGTTGGGTGACATAACATGGTGGCTGGAAGGCTCCAGTCCCCCTTTCGTTCTAAGGTAAAACATTCGAAATTTTAATTTTTATACAAATTTTTAATAAATTTTTAAAATAATGTTGTAATATTTAAAAAATATTTTTAGCAGTTTTTGTTAATTTTTTGGAAACTTTTAGAATAATTTTGCAATTTTTGGGTTCAAGGTCATCCAAGGTCATGGGCACGAGGTGAAAGTTAAATTCAAGGACAAGGTCACTGTTATCCAACATGGGGTTTGTAGTCAGTAACGTAATATGTTAATATACGTTTATGAATTTTTTCTCGATTTTTAACCTTTTTTTAAATTTTTAAAATTTTTTGGAATGTGTAGGAATTTTTTGGGTTCAATGTAATTCGAAGTCACGGGCATGTGGTCAAAGTCATTGGTCAAGATCAAGGTCAGTCAGATCCAATATGGTGGTTGGGTGACGTCACAACATGGCGGCCAGCCGGCGCCTGGCGCCTACTCCGAAATCCGTATTTGCCCCATTTAAAATACATTATGCCAGACTTCCCATAATTATTCTACTCACACGGGTTTTTAAATATTAAAAATAACAACATATTAAAACAAATTGATGCAATAAGATATGTAGAAGCTTTAAAAATTTACCATGAACGATATAACCTAACAATAAATGGTTTTTTAGATGAAAAAACTTTAAATTAAAAAAAATAAACAAACATATGGTTTAAAGGAAGAACTATCAGATATATATTTATCCTCAACAATATGAAATTAGACTAATATCATACNCAAACATATGGTTTAAAGGAAGAACTATCAGATATATATTTATCCTCAACAATATGAAATTAGACTAATATCATACGACATTTTGCATTAAGCAACAATACGATTGTAAAATTAATAGATAAAGCTTTCAAAATTTGGGAAAACATATTGATNTACATTTTGCATTAAGCAACAATACGATTGTAAAATTAATAGATAAAGCTTTCAAAATTTGGGAAAACATATTGATTTAAAGTTTATTCATGATAACAATAATTCAGATATTGTTTCATCATTTAAACAAGGTGTCCATACATATAAAAAACAATCATCAATCACTTGTCCAGACAAATTAATAAATAAAATATTGGGTCATGCTTATTTTCAAACACAACCAAATATACTAATTAAACTCATATAAATGAAAATGGGCCAAGGTATAGTAAAGATGATCGAAGTACCAGATGATGAAATTAGTTTATCTGTTTTAGTTCATGAAATTGGCCATTATTTAGGTTTACAGCAATATATGATTGAAATTATACCATGTATCCAATACATAATATTAATAAACTAAGTAAAATTGATATTTAAAACATAAAAAGTATATGTTGAAAATAATTATAAAATAATTTTCCAGAAGCCGGCCAGCCAGTGCCTGAAAACACATATTCACAAGATTTATGTGCAAACAAAGTATGATTAATTTTCTTACTATTGATGACAAATTTTATATATATTATATACATATTATAATAAACCAATTGTAAAGACAGACTGTTTGCCATATTTGCGAAGAAATTTTAACAGGTTTCATATATAACAAAGACCTTCAGGAGAAATAGATATGATAAAAGATTATTGAATTTTTATCATTGATTATCTAAGTTTGAATATCATTCAAGGTTATCCAATGGCATTATCTCCTAAAAAAATAAATGATAACATCATGCATTATAAATGCAGTCATTATTTCTTATAACGGTAAAATATTTTTCTTCTTTTATAAAATATATTATTTTCAATTAGATGAATGTAGTTATCGAATAAAATAGACGATTAAGATTCTGGTTTTCATTATATAAATTGATTATTATATTTTTTCAAGATCAATGCATTTTATTATTAAATAAATTTAATAATCAATTAATAATTGCTGGTAAAACAATACTTCTTTATTTGGAATACGGTGTAATACATAAAATGAAATTGTTAATAGAGTGAAATATATTGCTTTTGATTTGAAAAATATTTATAAATAATTTTTTTNAATACATAAAATGAAATTGTTAATAGAGTGAAATATATTGCTTTTGATTTGAAAAATATTTATAAATAATTTTTTTAAATATATTGTTTATCTGGTTTTTTTTTTGTAAATTGATACAATTCTAGATATGGAAAGCAATGCTCTTCTCTATAATAATAATAAAGTTTTTTTTGTTTTAGAAGAAAATAATAAGACATGGTTTTTCGGGGTCGTGTGGCATCACCCCTNAATAATAATAAAGTTTTTTTTGTTTTAGAAGAAAATAATAAGACATGGTTTTTCGGGGTCGTGTGGCATCACCCCTAACATACAATCAGAAAAACACAATATTTATAAATGAGTATGGTTTATATGATTTAATTATGGGATCAAAATTGTCAGTTGCTAAACAATTTTAAAAATGGGTTACTCTTGAAATATTTCCATTAATACGAAAAACTGGTGAGTACAAACTCAAACAAGAACATAAAAAGTAATTGAAAATTTACAGGAACAGATCAAAGATAAATGTATAGCTACCGATAGTATGCAAAATAGCAATACAATAATGTTCAATGCTGCAAGAGAAATTATTCATTGACAAAATTACACAATCAATCAAATGAGGCCGAATGTTGCTCATATAAATTTACATCAAAGAAAGAAACATTTAATATTACACCCCATGGAAATTATTTTGAACTCAATGGAAATTTCACATGGAAATGTATTTTTAAATAGAATTATTGATATTCATGAAGAAAGAGATGTATACATTTGTATGAAACTGGCGGCCACGAAGCAGAATTGGCTGCGCACTTCATTTTATTTATCCAACTATTGTGTGAATTATCAAAGCCTGACAATTTAATATAAAATGTATCGCCTTTATTTATATAACTTTTTCAACTAAATATTGAGCTGGATAATTGGTTTTCATTACTTCATGTTCATGAAAATTATCTTGTATTTCTTCACCATATATATGTTGGCACACCATAGTTTAAAACTTAAAACAATTCAGTTAACCAATTAACAGTGTATCCTTTCTCAAACAATTTTTTCGTTTTACTTATTCTAACAATATCGCCAACATTATGTTGATTATTGTTTTCAATATTTGAATTAACGGATTTCAGTAATATTTTCTCGTTGGTTTTATTAACTTCATTTGGTTTCATCGCAATAGTTCTGTGCTTAGTATTAATATATTCTATATTCAATTGTTCATCTAAAATATTAACCCACTTATAATTACCATTCAAAGCAAATTTCTTCTAAATTTAACTTTTAAATTTGTATTAAATATTTTAACGACACTAGCTTTAAATTTACTAAATGTTGAATAGTGATTAATATAACATATTTCCATTAATTCTTTAAATTTTGATTTTTAAATTTCCAACTATTATCGGTTTGTATATTTTTTAGAAATATTGTTTTAAATATTTATTCAAGTGATTTTACAATATTATCACCAGATTTATCTTTAACAGGAAAGGCAAAGCTATATTTAGAAGAAAAAAAAANTCAAGTGATTTTACAATATTATCACCAGATTTATCTTTAACAGGAAAGGCAAAGCTATATTTAGAAGAAAAAAAAACATAGATAATTGTTAGATGTTCCTTTTAATTTTCCAGAATTAATTTCAATTAAATCGGTTTGCCACAAATCATCAATTTTATACGAAATAACTCATCTAGTTCGCGAATGCTCATTTAAAAAAATAATGTTGATTTGAGTGGCATATTTAACATTTGCTTTTTTTGCATAACTTTACCATTGGTAGAAGCCTNAAAAAAAATAATGTTGATTTGAGTGGCATATTTAACATTTGCTTTTTTTGCATAACTTTACCATTGGTAGAAGCCTCAATTTTTATATTATTATATTTAGTTGGTTTCTTACATTTCAAACAATAAGTGTTTTCCATTTAATAAAATAATTTTTTTTATTTGTTTAAAAACTTTAAACATGCATGTATTTATTATGAACACTTTAGTAATTTGTATATTATCAACTAATTTAAAAGTTATTTTATTACCATTTTTATAACATGCCCTCGTCTTACAATTCTCAAAATCGATTAATCATGCATATCTGTCTTAATTATGAAAACTGTACAATCTAATAAAAAAGATAAACAGCTTAATCCAGCATGTAATTTAAATTATTGATTATTTATTCCCTTCTGTTAGTTTTTCTGCTAAATTAATTATTTGTATTATATTTTGTTGGAAATATTCTAAATTAGTTCTACATTATTTGGAGCAGTTGGATTAGCGATGTTTGCTAATCTCTTGTTTTCATACCATAATTAAATTTTTTTAAATATTAATTTGTAAAATAAATAATTGCCATAAATATCCATTTATAATTATTTTTATCCATTAACCAATAAATGTGACCTAAATTTCCAAACATACAACACATTATCATATCAAATTCCCGACATAAATAATTAGTCCGTATAATTAAACTACAAGCTCAAACATTCATGATTTTTGCCAAATATATATGCAAACAAACACAACATTCACGTGTTATTTGAACATTCAATGTAATTGTCATCTCGTTATACTCTGTATAACGGCCATCTTCGTGGATATGGTGCTGCACTCTGGAGGCATCGAAAACGCGAATTCTGATTACTATCCTCGCACTCGATCTGGTACTGTCCTTCACCTTTGCATACTCCGATAATATTTAATGCCAATCTCAAATCTGATTAAATTTCTTATCACTGTCTGTATACTGGCCACAGTAATTCATCCTCACTTATTATTTACACATATACACCCAATATGTCAATTGCCGTAAATTAACACCATTCCAGATGTCTGCCCCTCACGCATGCAGCCCCACTTTCCCCGCAGTCCAGCNCGATGCTCGCAGACTACACTCGCTGGTCACCGTCGTCGCTCGTCGCTCCGATGGTACCACATACCTGTCCACGTCTTCAAAACTCGACACAGACGCACGCCGCGGCTTACATAGCTCAGTTCACTTGGCTCATAAGTTTTTTTCGCACCCCGAGTCGCGCTGAGAGAGAGGCGGGATGATTAACAGAAAATTGTTGCAGCCACTTTCCCAAGACATTTAAGTTTCCAAGGACAGGGGTGGCACTGGGGTTGATAGCCTTATCGCGGCATGCGGCGTGTGGTATGTGGCATCTCATTTGTAACTCTTGCCTTCCCTTCTCCAGTTACAGGTCATAGCAATGCGCGCCCGAGGGGGAAGACGAGGGCCACGAAGACGAAGGCGCCGCTTGCAACACCATCTTCCCTATTACAAACGAAGCCAAGAAACACACATCAATCCTGCTGTTTCAGAGAGTGAATATAATTAACATACGCGGAACTTTTATAGTCAAATGTAATTAATTTTTATCCACACATTCTGCCAATTAAAATAACAGAGCCGCTTCTTGAGATAGCTCCTCGCGTGTGGAGGCGGTGGGCTATTTAAAATGGGCTCGTGTCACTCCTATCGGATCCCTACTTCTGCCCATCAGATATGCAAAATACCTTAGGGCGAGAGGGCGCCTAACTAAGGAAGTTTCGCTGTTTTGTGTTAGAATGTCAGGAAATATATGACTGTGTGTAGCTATGTTAATAAAAACCATTAAACCAGGACGAGGGTATTGGGAGTTAACGCAGCATTATTATAATCTCCTCAATACGACTTAAGTAGGATTACTCACGGATCTCTGAGGTCTGAAAAAAACTTCAGTTATTCTGCGTAATCCGTAGCTAGGTATGTATAAATTGACAGTAAACGCTTTTTAAAAGCATACGAAATTTTTAATATTTCAAGTGTTACAGTAGTAATAATAACAAAGGTATTAGAGGGTGTGAAATTAAGGCCATATGGCGTTGTCTGCGATTTAAGACACAGTTAACGAAGTTACAAATAGGTAACACCAGGTTGTTCGGAAATAAATAGCCATTTTCGTACCTCGCACAACTTATGTAACGTGCCACGATGCGATCGAGTAGGGGCTCAATGTCGTGAAGAACTGAAATGTTATTGCTGATGTCTACCCGCTGCTGACGGTTCATGCGGCACCCAGTTATATATATTTTTTAACTTTCCTTATTTTCTGTAGATCATCCAAAAGCTGAATTAGAAACACTGAACTGTCGAGAAATTCAGTGTCGGGGTGCGCGTATTCGCCTCCCCACGTGTATTTAAAGCCTCGTTATCCAACCCTTGATGTGCGTTCTCTGACTTACCTGTCTTAGAGACTCTTACCGCTGACACAACATTTTTCAAAACGACGCATTGTCTGTTTTGAAGCTGTATCTACACCCCAAGCGCTCACCCCTTTGCGATACGGTTGCTGCTATGTACCCCAATTTGGATTCGTGTAAAAAAAAAAATTCAGAATATTACGTTGTCCTAACAGAGCACCATAGCACGTCCTGTAAAATATGCAGCCACACTGCAAATAGTTAGAATGTTTCCTGTCGTTGGATGTTTCAATGGCTATTTATTACTCATCGTTCCAGTAATCACGTTCAATATGAAGCCGGGAGAGTTGAATGCGGACACTGCAAATTTCAGCCACTCATTTGCCAACGGCCTTGTACATGCAAAAATAACACTGATACTAAATGACATACTGCAGCATTATAAAATTGTGGAAAGGAATAAATATATAAATAAATAATATAAAGGGCCTACAAAACATAGGGATAGTACGTTAATCCCAATAAAGTTTTTTATTTCTATTGGAATTTTAGTTTTTTTAAGTTGTTTCAGTGACTTTTTTTGTATAGAAACGCAAACAAAAGTAATTGAGAATAATAATTTCTGATATGGTCCATAAAAATTATTAAAATGTAATACACTAGTACGTCCATAATAAAATGCGAATTATTTCAGAAATACTTCCTGCGACGAGAGATAATTGCGATAAGGAATTGTAAAACTGCAACGATACCAGTTAGAGAAAAACAAATTCGTACTCTTTATAACTGTTCTTTGATTAAACATTGTTTTCAGTCGTTGGCTAGGTGTGCCAAGACAAGACCCATGACCGGAACCTTTAAACACCTTGGTACTACGGCGCTGTTTTACGGTCANGGGGGGGGGATCTTTCAGAGTGCTTCGCCGCCTCGTGCACAAGGCAGCGACTGTAAGTTACAACAGACAGTCTTCTAGAACAGGCTGGCCCTCCTGCTAGGCACTAGCCTGCTGTGAAATATTGCCGCTCGTTTGCTCGTGAACACGTACGTGGGCTCCACTCGTGACCTGCTCCATCTGTTCCCACCTGCTTCTGTCACGACCATGCTTGTCGCGTGAAGACAGAGTCCCGCCTCCTGCTGCCTTCGACCACACTCGTGTTGAAGTTGGTGCGAGGCCCGGCCTGCTAGCAAGGTCGGGCAGACAGGAACGCCGAGATACCTGCCATGAAGACTGGCGCTCGCGCTTTTCTTAAGGCTGTTGCTTGCTTTGAAAGCAGCGCGAATTTGCTATAAGGAAATACATGTTCATGAAACGGTTTTTTGGCGCCATTTGTGCCTCGTGCGTGCTCGGCAACAACTCAAGGTCACGCTCGCATGGCAGTCGTATACCCTATCAGACGAAATCACACTTACAGCATTTCAATCGTGATATTCTTCACGAAGTTATAGTGTCGAAATGGGTAGCCTTGCATGTCAAAATGTTCCAGTTATAAAGTGAAAGTAGGGGGGTGGGGGTGACTCACAGCTGACTGCTCATGACGCGTGGGTTTGTTGCTGGCAACGCAGTCCAGGTGCGCGCGTACAGGCGCAGTAGGGTAAATGCACCAGAAGTCGACATCCTAAGCTCGAAATCTCACTTTTGCACTCATATTTCCGTTTGTTGTTAAACTCTCAGCTTGCAGTTTCGTTTTCTTAGTTCATCTGCTTCTTATGTTACTCTAGTCATTGTCTCAAACGTATAAATTGTTTAACACTATTAGAAAACCTACATATTCCAAAACCCATGTTTTGCATTAGTAGTTGACACTGTCGAAAATCGAATGTGCCAGTAGTCGACATGGGTGTTTGGAACGCATAAAGGGTTCAGAAAAACGTTAGAAACACTTGAATAAATCGTTTTTTTTTACATGATTCATTTTATTTACAATATTAGAGCTCATTCTTGTTAAAAGAACTGTTGTGTTAAAAATAACGTGCATATTGTTGGCCCACAAAATAGTTTTAGGGTTGGTAAACAAAATCTGTACCACAAGGTAGGTAAATGAGTTTATTAAGTACAATAATTATAAGTAATTCACAACTATTCATAATACACAGGCTCTTTATTTAGAGGGTTGTACCTAATACATGTAAATTAGAGACTAGTTCTTCAATAAAACACGAAGAAAACTATTAGAAACTCCAGTACAAAAACAAACACCCTCCGGAAAGTATATCAAAAATCTACGCTGACTGGATGTGGAAACTGATATTTAAAGAATCTCCTCCAAATATCAGTGGCCTAGAGATTCCCTCTATTACTTGATTTGTATGTATAATTCGTAATGTCTAACCTGAAATAACTATATCTGAGCAGTTCAACAATTGTGATTTTAGCCACTCAATAGGTAGTTTATAAGCACTGACAGAAAACATTAGGGGGATTCAGTAGTCGACATGGGTGTCGACCACTGCAAAATGTTAAGAAATTAGCTCTAGTAGTCGACGCCCTCTCACACCTTGAATAATTAATGAATTCGAACAACCTAAGGTGAAATTTAGGAGCAAAACAACCTAATATGAAGATAAAATGAAAGCATTCACAATGGACAATGTTTTTCGGACAAATAAACACGAAGTTAATATTACCTTTCTTGTCAGCAGACCGTTGTGAACACACCACTTTGACGACTGATCGACAGTGCAGATTTAACGGTCACTCTTATCACATTTTACCCGCCAATATCCGCATGGCAATCATTGTTTCTCATACAGGAGGCATTAAGTTTGCCGCCACAAATAAGAGTATCGCTAAACAATGTTCTTAAACCTTATTATTTGGTGTTAAAACCCACAGTGTCGACTACGGGTACACTGTAGACTACTGGTGCATTTAGTCTAATACAAGTACGGTGGAACGTTGCCTATCTCGTCTTCTGCGGTGCCCTGATCAATTACGTAGTACGGATTATTGCACATTCTTCATAACCATCACCAGGAGAAACACTTTTTTATTTTATTTTAGCAACAGGCAAAGAAATTAATATACGTGCTTTGCCAGTGGTGTAGACTGAAATTTAATTTTGGGGTTTGCAAGGAGGGGGGAAGAGGGGTTCCTTCATTGCTATAGAAGTGCCTATAAAAAAATTCTGAGCTGAAGAACAACAGTACCACGTGTTCGCGAACAAATGATAATAAACACCATATTGGGTTAGNATGATAATAAACAACATATTGGGTTAGATAATAACCAATGGAGCATATTTCATCAGGAAACCAATAGCCCAGCGTCCATAATTAACTCGGCAATGGCAGTGGAAATGTGCAGGGGTGGGTAGGCAATCACAATAACCCGGCTAGTGCAATGAAATTACACTTTATTTACACATTTAGGCTGAAATGTCTGTTCGATATCTCTCTTCAAAGCGTTTGTTCAAACTGTCCGTCACCATCGGCACACAGGCGGTGCAGCGCTGAAGCATGTTGCCACACATGTGCAAAGGTTTCTGGTGTAATGAGCTCATCCCTCGTGTCAAGTGGTGAGGCATACACCATCGATTTGTTGTGGCCCCACAGACAGAAGTCAGGTGCTGTGATGTCAGGTGAGCGCGGTGGCCATGCTACGAGGCCTCACCTACCTATCCACCTGTTCGGAAAGTGCAATGGCGAAATGAGGCGTGGCCCCGTCCTGCCGAAACCACATCGCCTCACGAGCATCTAAAGGAACTTTCTCCATGTATTCCGTAACACTGTAGATACGTGGCACCTCAGAGACTGCGACCGTGCGGTACCGAGCGGTGTTATCAGGCATGCAGACCCGCGCACAGACTGGTTACAATGCCACGTACACAATGTTGCATACACGCCCCTGCACATTGCCACTGCCATTAGCAGGTTAACTATTGCCGTTAGACTATTGGTTCCTTGATGAAATATGCTCCATTTGTACTTATCTACCCCACTCTGGTGTTTATTATCATTTTTTCGTGAACAACTGGGATATANCTCACGAGCATCTAAAGGAACTTTCTCCATGTATTCCGTAACACTGTAGATACGTGGCACCTCAGAGACTGCGACCGCGCGGTACCGAGCGGTGTTATCAGGCATGCAGACCTGCGCACAGACTGGTTACAATGCCACGTACACAATGTTGCATACACGCCCCTGCACATTGCCACTGCCATTAGCAGGTTAACTATTGCCGTTAGACTATTGGTTCCTTGATGAAATATGCTCCATTTGTACTTATCTACCCCACTCTGGTGTTTATTATGATTTTTTCGTGAACAACCGGGATATGTAGACACTATTATTATTTTACTTATTTTTACTATTTTATCATACCGTATTATTTACATGATTTCTAATTTTACTAATAATTAACTATATATGTTCCTTTTTATGTACCCTTCCTATTTCGGAGGGAAGTTTNTATTATTATTTTACTTATTTTTACTATTTTATCATACCGTATTATTTACATGATTTCTAATTTTACTAATAATTAACTATATACGTTCCTTTTTAAGTACCCTTCCTATATCGGAGGGAAGTTTAAAAAAAAAAAATGAACAATTTGGTACCGCATGAACCGTCAGCAGTGGGTAGAAATGCGCAATAACATTTTGGTTCTTCACTACATTGAGTCCCTACTCGATCGCATCACGACATGTTATGATCAGTACATCCTATAAGATAATCCCAAACGAAGGTTGACGACACTATGTTTTGTTGTAAATTTGGTGGACAGCAAGAGGTTGTCCAAGTTATTTCCACCTGGTGAAACAATTACCGCATCTCCTGCAGTGCAAAATTTAACGAAGTTCACTCGAAGCTTAAAAAAAAATCAACTGTTTTTGGTCAACAGAAGGACCCACTGGTTTAACAGAAAACGCCAGATCTCAAGCGGCAAAAATTACGAAAAAGAAGCAGAGTTACCTGGAAAATGACATCCCCGCCGTTCCCGTGCTTTGTCCTGAAATGGCATTCGCCCGCATACCTTCCTTTGACATACTGTAATATCTTACGGCTAGGGGTATGGGAATGATAGAAGTACACAAGCAAATTGTACCATTAATTTTTAAAGTGGGATACAACTCAACATCTGTATCCCCCACCAATTATTTTAGTGTTCTGATATTCAGCGTTATGTTAAATTATGCAGCATAAAATTCCAGCAAAATTTCACGACATGCTGCAGCCGAAAATATTCTGTCCTTTTATGTTTCTTCTGACTGGGAAAACCGTACTCGCTCGGGTACAAGGATGTCGACACTCCAACCTCTTCTACTTGCCTAATCGTCCTCAAGTGCCTCATAACTACATTTCCTTTTGTAACTGGAGCTTAAATAACTACACATACACATTATTATTACGCCATAAAAATCCACAAACAACCACGAGTAACAAACTTTTGTTGATTAATAACATGGCCACCCCTCACTTCCAAATAACGGGCGATTTTATTACTCGCCAAATGTATACAGATGGCAGACATGGATTCAGGCTAACACTATTCACGAATCTGTTTCTTAATCTCTTTTAGTTTCTGGCATTTTTCACAAAAACAAAGTCTCGTCCTTAATAATTACGTAGGTCATAATTCGTATTATGTTTTCTACCCTTTATTCCACTGCGAATTACCTCACAAAGTTGGTACCTGGATTTCAGAATTATCCTGTATCTACATACGGCGGAAAGATACAAAATAAACAGAAAATAGATCTTAAGCAGGAATTTCAAAGGTTTTCTGCTAACCGCAAACCACCTGGGCTTTTTAGGAAGATGCAGGGTTGGTTAAAAAATAAATATTGGGGCTCCTGATGACTGGTGGATCCCTCTTAGAAGAATGCCAATTCTNCATGCAGGGTTGGTTAAAAAATAAATATTGGGGCTCCTGATGACTGGTGGATCCCTCTTAGAAGAATGCCAATTCTCGCCCTTAATTTGATTTCGAGAAGACCTACAGTTTTTTATACCTCAAATTATTTCTTATTAACGCCAGGCGACGCGAATGAATTTTTTAAGAACTGCACTGTTTTTAATCGATTCAGTAATGCGTTAAGTGTAGTGGAGAGATTTGGGCGGCTCTTATAATCGAGGTCTTGAGAGCCGATGAGGGTAAAGTTAGGTGAATATGGAGCAACGCCGGAATGCAAGGACGGGGAAACAGGAGATCCCCGAGAAAAGTCACCGCCCAGCGGCATCGTTCGGCACGAATCCCACGTCTGAAAATACGGGAGCGACCCCGCCGGGAATCGAGTCCGGTTCGCCTAGGTGGGAGTCGAGTAGTCTGACCACTACAACGCCGCGGCCCCCGTAATGTGTTAAGTTTGTGAACTTACACTAGCGGAGGATATTCCCGTAAAGACACTTTGGATTGAGCCTTGCTTTGCCGCAAGCCTAGCGTGTGTGGAGATTTTTCGTGGCAGTGCCGTGCGACAAAATAATTCGCGAACTTCTTTATTTACTGTACACTTACAAAATTATATGTCATTTCTAATTAAGTAGGACTTTGCGCCGTTTCTCCAGCTCGGCAATCGTGCTAAGGTTTGAAAATTTTAAAATTGGGCAAGTTTCCGCAAATGGGCTGTATTTCTGTTTCAAACCTAGCGTCTCATCAGTTGATAACTTGGTAGCTACTGGGAACACCGGAATACAGTTGGTTTGCCGCATAATACCAACTCCAGATCAGATCAGTGTCTAAGAAAAGTAGATCTCGAAACTATCTGGAAAATCTGCCAACCTTAATTATTCATTTAGCTGATTAAATAATAGTGGTGCAATGAGCGCATAAGATTTTTTTTTAACCCATCAGTTTGCAGAAAGGAGTTGTAGGTCCAATGGAGGGGAGGAACCGAAGTAAGTGTCCGAACTGAACCCATACCCCTACGCCTGCTAAAAATATACCAACTACAGGACTTCGTGGCATTACTGTGACTAAGCAAACATGGCACTTAATTGGTATTGTAACGTGTCGCTGGTCCACGCCACTGACTTTGTTCCGCCCCGCGCGATCACAAGAAGAGGAGGACAGAGAGTCGTTATGTGAAAGTGGCGGCAGCGAGACAAAGGGATTGTTTTGAATGGACAGGCGAGCGATAGGCCGGTGG
>NQII01005273.1:93258-143690 GCA_002778355.1 Clitarchus hookeri | reverse complement strand
CACACAGTGGAATGTAAACATTGCATGTAAACATTGCCATGTGACTGCCACATGGCAATGTTTGTTTACCCTTTGGCAGAAGGATACGAAATGGGCTTGAAAGTAGATCTTTAGCAGGGCTTCAAGAAAGTCTCTTCCAGTCATGAACCTACTATAGATGAAAGCCCGGTATGAGATGAGAATGTCGGGCGAGGTATTTTAAGACGGATAACTGGTGTCGCTGTACAACCCACAGAGATGAAAGGGGTACTCGAATCTACAGAAATTTTTGAAGGGCCTCTGCAGNGCGAGCCGATACGATAATTATTATCGCAGCTCGCGCCTCGCTGACCCTGAGAAGCTCATATTTCTCCATTTATCACACAGGAAAGTCGTCATCACCATTAAATTTCCCAGGACAACTTGAATTGCCGATAACGTTCTAGATGGCACCTATCTCAAGTTTTAGTACCACATGCGGACCTCCGAGAAAAGTCTGATTAAGAGCCTAGAGTTTGGCGTCTCGTGCGACCTTGAGCGACAGTTGGGCGATTCCGGAGCGACGAGGGATGACTGCAGCTATCTGAGAGAGTGCGTCGGCGAGCTTGTGTGCAGTGAAGAGTGGGACTGATCTGCGGTACCGTAGACTCGATGCGTGAGTGAAAAGATATTCGAGACAATGAAAAAAAAACAGTTTTAATTAAGCGTGTGAAAATAATTGGAGCAGTTTAGGGGGCATTTGCAACAGTAAAGACAGTGATAAAGACTTTAATTGAAATGGAGATAGTAATTGAATTTGCGCTCAATAAGAGTTAATAGAATGCCTAGACTGGTAAATAACAGATGTTTGAGTGTTTGTAGCATTGAGAATAAATATAATTATTAAATTTATTCTTTTATTATTATTAAGACCTCCATCCTTCACGGACTCTGATACACCCCTCAGGCATCCCATGTAAATGCATAAAATATTATTTAATAACCTCTTTAGTGAAAATGCTTTTAACAGCTATAAGACAAGAATATTCACACATGCTTTGTTCCTTTGCTGTTCTCTGTATCCAGGGATGTGATAGTGAAGTGATTTTGGTGGCTTTTTAACAAAGCGGTCTTGAGTGCCAGTTAGAGCGAAACGAGATGGAAATTGAGCAGCACCCGAATGAAAAGATGGGGGAAATTGGAGATCCTCGAGAACCCCCGGCGATCAGAGGCATCGTCCGGCACGATTCCCATGTACGAAAGCCGGGAGCGGACCTGACGGGAATCGAACCCTGCTCGCCTTGGTGGGAGGTGAGCGTCCTAACCACTATACCACCGCGATCCCTTCTCTTCAGAAATGTGAGATGTGCCATGCCTTTGGTAGAGAGTGGTGAAGTCCATTCACTGTTACTTCCATCTTTTCTGAAGCCCTGCTTAAGTTCTACTACCAGGATATTCCTCCGCTCTATGCATACAAAGCTTAACCGAGTCTAGAAAATTACACCAGCAAGAAAACACATTACATTCATGTGCACTTAGTATAATAATACTTTGCATAAGAACTATTTCTTACTAGGTGTTACCAAAAACACCTATTTTCTCTGTTTTCGTTCATTTGAACTATTATTGAAATACTATAATTTATAAATAAAATATAAATAAAAGTTGAATCTAACCAAAATTAATAGATACGTGTATGTCAACAGAAGTATGAAACGCTTGTGGTTCGCGACATATTTAGGAAACAAGCAAACATGTCGTACATGGGGTGATTTTGCTAAGGTTTGATTCAAAAAGTGTAAAAAAAACCACGAATAGACTATATGCGCAATTGGCTCTACCCCTCCTGTCCCCTCGGAGGTACCTGAAACAAAAGAAAAAATACGAAATAATAGTTACACACGTCGGTAATCCATCGAGTAACAGCGTCGGTGTTTAGCTGTGCAGCAGAGAGCACTGTAGCTATACTTCTTTCGTCCTTGCTTTGGTTTTGATATAATCAAATAAAGCTATCATCCTCCCGTGGTAATTGTTGGCTGCAGTAACTATGTTAATATTTTACTACAGATTTATGATCACATAAACATATACATCACACAATCAAAAGTGTTTCTAAGATTGCTTGGTTACAATTATCATCGTTTTGTGTTTATGTCGAGATTTCCGCAGTATTTATGATAATTCCATCCATCAGATTTTCAATGCCGTTCATTTCCTAAACGACATTTAATTGCGATACCACATTCTTTATGCAGTCCTGACGTTTACTAGCAGGCAACCTGCACACTGCCTTCACTAACACAATCACGTCACGCAAGTTAAAAGTGGTATGGCGACGAGATTCGTTCCGCGCACTCACTTCTCAGCTGCAGGTACAGGTATTTACTTCAATGGCAACGTAGGATTTCAACCACTAAAAAAGGTAATTAAAAACACTTCTCCTTCAGCTAGTTTTCGACGGTCCTTTCTAAACACGGCTCACGTCCTCAATACGTCAATTTAGCTAGCCCTCGGGCTAACTACTTCGTGCAGTAGTAATGACACTGGAATCGTGGCAAGACTGTCAATACACAGCGCATGCGCATGTCACAGGTAACGGTTATCGAATGTTTTTGAAAGGGAGCGTAGGATGTAACCAAGTTGTTTCTGCTCATGCAATAGTGTTTGCACAATAAGTTCATTAAAATGGGAACTACTTCAAAATTAATCCAGTTACATTGCAAAGGTTAGCCAGTCATAGAAGCAGTGGCGAAACATATCCAACTCAGGGAGAGGCAGTCATTTAGGCACTCCCCTTTCCCAAGTAATGTTTGCTTCTCATACTAATTTCACTTTAGTGCGATTGAAACCTAAATTAAAATTTGTATTAAATGAAAACAAATGTTTATATTATAGAAGCGAAGCTATGCAATGTAATCAGAAATAAGTACATTAAAACAGGGGTTTGCCTGTGTTTCATTGTAAAGATTTAATTTAAAATAAAATAAAATTGCATTCCAAACACTTAAACACAATAGTCATTATTTACAAATTCCCGACACAGCTTGCTGATGTCAAGGAGATGTATACTATCTTGGTCTGTGTGTGTAAACTTGGCCAAGTGGTTATATCCTTTCCTGGCACATGGCACATCACAGCTAATTATTTATTATTTTCATCATAGAAAAACTCTACTCTGTATTGATAGAGAATTCAGGAATTAATATAAGCAGGTGCAGCACATTTACAACATAAGCATAAGTTCCTTTGTTTTCTTGCGAAAAGTGCTGAAAAAGGTAGTTAATAATACCAAGTTACTCCTAAGTAAGAAATCAAACTGCATTCGCTAAATTTGAATTTCTTGGAAGTAATTGCAACAAACAATACTGTATATTGCAATTACCTGTCTGGTGCTATATAAGAAAGCATTCTAATTTGTAACTGGAATAATAACGTTTCAAGTGCAAATCATTTCAGTGCAGCAGCTTCATCAAGTTCTGGCTCGATAACCGAACATACAAGGTGTTGATAGGTGTTCACCACCAGCCGCTTTAAGGCCGGGGTGGATGGCATTGTTTTTGTTTCCTTACCGCATGCAGCTCTGCTATTATAGTACTGGTTTCTTTCGCCATTGTGTATAGCAACGTATATTGTCAATTTCATATAAGTGGGGTAAAAATTGACAGACAGTGTGCCCAACCTACACAGTATGTAAACAGTACATTTTCTCGTTGGCACTTTCGGTAATACCTTTGGAAGAAAATAGTACTCAGAACTAAAAGTTGTAATTTATACATTAATTAAATTATACTTGCAACATTTATGGTTTAAATTATGTTTTTAAAGCAATATTAATTTTTTTGGACTTTTAGTGAATTGACTGTAAAAACGTGTTTAGCAATTATGACGGAGCATGTCGACACTTACGAACATTAAACGTTTACAGCCAACGGCTAGCCATGTTTTCAGTTTCCAACCCGGTGAACACCTTTGTGCATATGCTTTTTTCTCATTGTGTTTATATGAGTACCTATCTTGTTGGTGTTATCGGTAGTTAAATATTTTGTTATTTACTTTCTTTAAGCATAGTTGGTTGTAGGTACCGTTTTTGTGCGTTTCGTTGAGCGAACTGTAATATTATCGGCACATGTTTGCCACTCCGTAAAAGGCTTGTTCCGCCATTTTCCTTAACCGCCGTCCGCCATGAAGCGACACAGATATAAGTTATGTTTCTAAGTTTAAATTTGTTAGTTTCAGGAGACTTGTGGAAGTGTTGACTTTACTGAATGATTCTGCAAATAGTCAAGGCGAAGTACCCAATCAGAGCACAGACAGTTTTTGACGGGTAACTGTACTTACATATTGGATTTAGGTTATGTTATATCGTGAAATTGTATGCAATGAACCATTTAAAGAGAGAGATATATATATATATATATCTTTATATTAAGAAAAGTTCATGGTTATGCTTTATTTCTCGGAGGACGAGGAGGCATTTAAATACACTCTATTTATCATTTTCAGATTTATTGACATAAATTCCAAAAGGCTAGCTGTGACTTATCACAGGAAGGTGAAATAATCTGTGACAAAAGAAGAAGCTCCGCTTGTCACAGTTCGTTTCACAAGTTGTGAACCTGTCATTATGCGATATCTCAGTCATAAATATTTCAATGATTTCGTCACAGATATGTCTGCGACAATGAAATATCTGTGACAAAGTAGAAGGCTGCGATTTATCGGCCATCTCTAGATTCAACGGGCCTTAGATGTCAGCACACATGTCGTGTCATAGCGGAACTTCAACTTTCACGACTCATCATGTAGCGTATCAACAGGATAAGTACTTGGATCACTTTGCCCATTTCTCTCCCATGTTCACCACACCTGCTCCGGTGACTCATGGCTCCAAAGCTTTAATGTATTTATAATTATTTTTCAGCTGCCATTCAGGCTTGTCTGTTTCTTGAACTTACTTTGAATGTTTTTTTCAAGTAACGTGTTAAGTGTCAGGACCTCGCTCACTCCAGGAAACCTATATCATGCAGAGTTACAGCATTTGTCTATCGCGGGGGCGTAATGAGGAGCCCATACAGTCCAGAGTGCTACCACATACATAGTAGGGAAGTTGACACGTGCGAGAGGGGACTCCGCCATGGGGTCGTTCGGCCCACGACTCCTGAGAAACGTAGAGTTTCGTATTTGCCCGAGCTATCTAGACAAATCGGGGTCCAATAAACTCTGACTTTATTTAATTGCTATTAATTGGAAATCTTATCAGCCAGTTGTGGACATCCTCCATATTTCTAAATTCCCATCCATCTATGCCACATCATCAGAATCATAGTCCAGATAAAAATCATACCTACCATAAATTAACCTAATATTCTATAAGCTGACTTATCCCCACACACACTTATCATTATCACAATCATATTTTGCTAAACCCTCATCATTAAGTACCCACATTAAGGATGTGAATGTCACAGGAAGCAGAACTATTATTCAAAATCCATTTCCATAATATCTATGTTCATTTTCACATGATGTACATTGATTATTTATGAAGCCTACTAAATTTTTATAGACAGGGAGAGTATATAAGGAAAGTATACAAAACAAAATAATTGCAATTATTTTTTGCTTACACTAATTCTATTTTATAAAATTCTCTATTTGTTTTTCCACTCAATTTGTACCATGTTCTTGTTATTGGCAACTTCTGTCTTCCTTTCGAATAGCATTGCAATCCGACACTTCCTCGTGAGTACAACCATTATTTTTAACATTTAGTGTAAGTAACAATTTAACTTTTTTTAAAGTACATTAATTTCGTGAACATGCCTATTAATTTAATTTGCAAACACAATCGGCCAATAAAACAAGTAAGTTCTTTACTATAATAGTCACTTTGCTTTTCATCCTCGAGAGTATCCTAACAAGGGTGTTACATTCACTTTTAGAGCTCAGTCTCAACCAATGACCTCAACCTCAATGCTTCTAGTTCGGCAAATAAAAATTTCCGCCGCCAAGGTGCACTGGTGTCGCATGTGTACCAGATTTTTCCATTTTGTATGTAATCACATTTTCGATGTCTCCAGAGCGCAGTATGTATCAATGAAAATAGCTGTTGGAGGGTATAACGAGATGACATTGACATTAAATGTTCCAGTATAACACTAATATTGTGTTTGTTCGCATATGTACATATATGTATGTATGTATATACATATTTGGCCACGAAAATGTGAATGGTTGAGGCTGTAGTTGAATTGCATTAACTAATAACACAAGCCAACAAAAAAATATTTTGTGAAAACTTTTTAAATAAATGCAGCTGAATCTTATGTATTTTTGGGTGCTGAAACTGAATCCGGCATCAGTTTTTTTTGTATCACCCACAGTTCTCTCACAATAAGCATTTGTATTTAAAAATGTGATGTATGCGATTGTATTTTTAAAAAATTCATTACATACATTTAAGTGTTAATTATTTGGTATTTCCTTTCTATCTTCTCTTTAAAGCTTCTTATGTAGGTTTTTCTCCAACGTGATGCATTTTTTTGTTCTCGGTGAAGTGACCAGCAGTAATCACCCATCATACTGACATTCCACCGCCCCTAGTAACGTTTCTCCATCACTTTGATGTCCTGGTGAAACAACTAGCCCTGCTCTTCACTCGCATCACCCAAGTTGTCGGGGAAAAAGTAAAGATGGTTGTGTAAGAAGTGGACTTTAAGGCTCATCAGGCATCCCAGATTTTTGAACTTGTCTATCATATTAGCTACGATAAGCTCATAGTTTGAGTCTTTAACATTGCCTCCTTTTCCTTTGAAGTCATTGTTGTTTCAAAGTTGGAATTGAACATCATTTTACGAATGCCAGGCCCAACGAAAACCCCTTCTTTCAGTTTGGCTCCTGATAAATGAGGAAACTTTTCACATAAATGCTTAAAACATTCACCATCTTTAGGCAAGGCTTTTACAAACTGTTTCATTAAACCTAATTTATTGTGAAGAGGTGGTAGAAGAATTTTTTTTTGGATCTATTCAAGTTTTATGCAAAATATTCTTTTTTCCAGGTGTTAAGGTTTTTCTTGTAGGCCAATGTTTTGTGGACCAGTGTCGATCCCTTGCTCTGCTGTCTCACTTACTTATAAAACATGGAAATTTAGTAAATTCCTTTTGTTGGCCTAGAAGCATGCAAACAACTTTCAAATCTCCACACATCATCCAATTGTGAGCACGATAGTTAATTTCCTTTAAAATAATGTCTATATTTTCGTAAGTTTCCGTCATATGGACTGAATTAGCCTCAGGTAGTGAATTATAAGTATTACCATTGTGTAAAAGAACAGCTTTTAAGCTAGTTTTTGATGAGTCTATAAAAAGCCTCAATTCTTCATAGTTGTACTCAATTCCAAATTCATTCATTAGACCACCAATATCATGGCAGTACACTAAATAATGTTCTTGCTTAAAAAACTTAGCGAACTGTTGATATCTTGTTCTATATTGATAAATAGATGTTCTAGGTGCCAACAAATGTTTTTCTTTTAGCCCAGAGCCAAGCAATTCAGCTTTCTCTTTAGTCAAACCCAAATCTCTTACCAAATCATTTAACTTAGCCTGTGTAAACAACTGAGGTTCTAAATTTTGTGGAGAACATTGGAACTCATCATCATCCGGTTTACCTTCATCAGATTCAGTTTCACTGGACTGATCAAGTAAAACGTCATCAATAGCTTCTGGTGGCTTAGGGACAGGAAGTCCCGGACCATGACAGATTGGCCGAATAGCTGAAGGAAGAGTAGGGTAGACAATTACTTTCCTATTTTTAGAGTGATATCCAGTAGCATCAATGCTACAAAAATAACAATTGTCTGAATGATTCTTTGGTTCTCTCCATATAATGGGTACTGCAAATCTAAAAGCTGTCTTTTCTTTTTTTGATTATTTTCTAAGGTCTTCAACACAAACATAGCATACCTTGTGTGGAGCCCAAGGTTTTTCTTGAGCACCGAGTTTTATTCCAAAATATACCAAGTACACTTTTTTAACAAACTCTGTAAGGTTTCTTTGATTTTTTTAAAATTACAAACTCACCACATATATAAGAAAAACTGTTAGGAAAGTTTTTACAACCACGGTTGACCATACTTGGAGCACATGGGCAAAAAGCTAAAAAGTGAGGTTGTGTTGACTGAAAGAAAACAAACAGTCATAGCACCACTGCCAACCTAATTTCATTTAGATTTACTGTATGTTTTAGTATATTAATAATGTATATCAAGTACATAAAAATGCACAGAAATTAGATAAAAAGTTAATTTCTCACATTTTGTATATTCAAATGTGAAAAAATGGTGGGTGTTATGACTTTTTTATTTTTATTTTCGGATTCAGCACACCAAAAATCATAATAATCCGGCAAAATCATTAAAAAAGTTTTTTTATCGTTGGCTTGTGTATTTCATGTTGGGGATTTTATAAGCTCATTTGTTAAATTGTTGGGAATTATTATTACTTTTGATGGAGAGCAACATTGTTTAGCAAATGGAAATTATACTAATAAGGCTCTGCGGTGAGTATAATTATGTCAGTATAATAAGAGGAAATTAAAAATAGCCTACATGTTTATTGGCAGATACATATGCAGCCCTGCCATTTTAATATTTAGTTGAGATATTTGGGCGGCTCTTAACGAGGTCTTGAAAGTCGATGAGGTTGAAATGAGGTGAGAATGGAGTAGTGCCAGAATGCAAGGGCGGGAGAAACTGGAGATCCCTGGGAAAACCTGCCGACTAGTGACATCGTCCGGCATGATTCCCACATGCGAAAATGCTGGAGTGACCCGGCCGGGGATTGAGCCCAATTCGCCTTGGTGGGGAGCGAGCAGTTTAACCACTCAGCCACAGCACCCCATCCCCCTTCTAATCATTTAAAGAATTGCATCTTTTCGGGATATGGCAAAAAAAAAAAAAAAACTGAGGACTGCATTTTGCGGCTTACAGATTATGTTGAAGTATTAACACATATGTTTTTTTTTTGTAAGTTATTTATTTTCCCATCAACGAAGGAATTAGTTGGGATGGTAGGTGAAGCAATTTTTTGTCACTTTTTACTTGTTTATTATCGAGACTTTCTAAAGCTTTTGATTAATTCATCCTAATTAATTTTATTTTATTATTATTAAATATATCTCCCTAAGCATCTCCTTGTTTTTCATAATCCTTCAAATTATCGTAATACTTGCATTTTTACATCACTTATTACTTCAGAAATTTGTATACAAGTACATATTTCAGCCACTAGATGTCAGCCAATTTGCTCGAAAACGCTAAAAACCTGAGTATTGCGATACAATATTCCGTACAAGCTCGGGCGGAAGCTTCTACGAGACCTGCAATAACAACTTCCAGCCTTTATCGATGTTTAAATTTATTTGCGTGTAATTCTCTTCAACTATAGCATTTCCGAGCAAAGTAGCAGACTGAAATGGTCAGTAGAATGGATTAGCGAAGATGTAGAGGTGATAGAAATCAAATTAAGTGGGGTTAGTCGTAGGAATATTTCATTGTTGGCAGTGTATAGGCCACCAGAACAGGAATGGCAGACAATTGATGGGGGAGATCCACCATATTATGGCCAGGAGATTCGAAAAATGAAGAGGAAGTGTAGACAATTGTATGCTAAGTCGAGAAATAGAGGGATGGCAAGAGCTAGAGTATGGATAAAGCAGATGGGAAGGGAGTTTGAAAGTAAGTTCAAACAGGCGAAGTATATATTTTAGGGAACATGATGGAAGAAGTAAAAGTTAAGGAATGGAGGAAATTGTTTAGGTATCTTGGGAAGGTAAGAGCAGAAGAAGAAGAGATTTATTTTTTGAAAGGTAGGGATGCCTGGACTGCGACAAATAACAAAGAAAAAAATAGAGATGCTGCAAGTCCAGTACTTGTCAGTGTTTGAGACAAAGGAGGATTGGAATAGGGAAGCTAATGAGGGTTGGAGGTAATTTAGTATGTTTAAGATGAGGGAATGTGAGATAGCAATGGAAATCAGGAGGTTGAAGAGCAATACGGCAGTGGAACCAGACGAGATAGGGGACAGACCCTAATTTTGGTGGGAGAGAGTTAGTTGGAGGTGTTGTTTGGTAGGTCCTTAGAGAAGGGTAAGTTGTCACAAGGCTGGGAAGAGGCATTGGTGGTCCCAATAACAAGCAGGGGGAGGATAGAGGGAGTCCTGGCAGCTACAGATCAGTGAGAGTCACATTGAGTACAGGAAAGGTAATGGAGAGACTGGTGATTCAGTATGTGGCAAATGTTATGAACGAGGGGAATTCATTGCAGGAGTCCCAACATGGTTTCAGAAAAGGGTAATCATGTGAGATGCAGTTGACTGGGCTGTTAGAGGATCTGGTGCATGCAGTTGAAAAGAGGAAGGGGGTACCACAGGGAAGCATAATGGGCCCTTTGTTGTTTAGATCAATGGTTAATGACATAGGCTTGTTTGCATTGGTTGTGTATTGTATGCAGTAGTGGAGGGGGATAACTTGCAGACAGACATTTACAAGATACGGTTTTGTACTGCGGAGAATAAAATGAAGATAAATAAAAGAAAGACTAATGTAGAGTGAGGATTACGAGGAATAATGTGATAAACAGGGACTTATGCAGATGGGAGGGGCAAGAGATCTAGGAGTCAATTGAATGTAAGTATTTAGGGGCTGTATTGCAGTGCCAACTTAGATGGAAAAAACACATATAAAGGGTGGTTGCAAAGGGAAGAAGGGCTTTAAGTATGCTGGGAAGCGTGCACTAAAGAGAGTCAGCTGTGAGGTGAAGGAGAATGTGTATGGCACAATGGTACAGCCGATGTTGGAATACGAGGTAGCAGTATATGACCTGTACATGGAAGTGGAGGTAACAGAGTTGGACAAGGTGCAAAGAAGAGCAGCAAGATGAGGGTAAGTGGAGAAAGCAAGGGCAGGATGGTGAGAATGAAAATGTCATCAGTGAAGATGAAAGAAATCGAATGGAGCTCATGAAGGACAGGAGGAAAGTTGAAATCTGGTCAGGATGTACAGGAAGGTGAATGGAGGGGTGGGTCGAGTAGGTTATGCTGCCAGCTAATTAAGGGGATGTTTAAAGTTAGAGGAAACAACAATTATAAGATTCATAGTGTATGGTGGAGAATGGAGTGGGGTAGACAGTCTATGCTTGTGAGGTCTGTGAGGGAGTGGAATATGTTGCAGGAGCAACTGGTATCTGCGAGGGGGGTTAGAAAGTTTAGGAAGGGTGTGGAAGGGATGTTAAGCAGGGGAGAAGTGAATGAACCCGCCCCTGGGCGGTAGCCAATTCGCGGGTAATTATTATTATTATTGAGTAAAAATAAGTGACAAATATATTAGTTTGCCTACTATCAGAGACAATTAAAAATTAATTCTACAACTCCCTTCTTTAAAGTTTAAAAAAAACTTATGCAAACACACGTATATAATATAATTTCCAAATGTAACCCCAAAATGCAGTTTTTTTTTTTTTTTTGCAATTTCTCGAAAATATGAGATTCTATGTAATTGCCGATCTGCATATATGCATCTGCCAATCAAAAATGTATTTTTTTCAAAATGTGTGTTGATGAATATTGACATAACTTTACTAGTGCAGAGCATTATTAGTTTAATTTCCACTTTGCTAAACAATGTCGCACTTCATCAAATTTGATCTTAATAGTTTCCAAACATTCTACATATCATCATATCAAATGCCCGACATGAGCCAATATTTCAAGCTTTTCAGATAGTCTAAAATATTCCTGATTCTTGGCCAAGATTATGTAATGTCCTAATATTTTGCAACATATTTCTAGAAAGTTTCTTTCTGAAATTACTCTCTAGCAGATACGTTTTTTTTTTTCAGAAAAGAATGTCAAAAACTGTACTATGGATTACAATATATATTGATAAAAAATACTGGAATATCGCAACATAACATCGATAGATTTATTTTTCGATAAATATAGCAGATTCCTAATTCTTCATCTATGTCGCCAACAGGGTTGCCAAATGGCGTGTAATTCCACAAAATGCGTGCAATTTGAAAGCAGGTGTGTAATTTAGAGTGTATTCAAACATTTGTGTGGATTTGCGTGTAATATTAATCATATTATTTTCTAAAATCCTTTTACAGCAACGGGAAAATACCTTTCTAAGAGAAAGTTTGGGAGGATGTTGTCGATCCTGGGATTGTAGATTCTAGGATTTACCTAATTNGAAAATACCTTTCTAAGAGAAAGTTTGGGAGGATGTTGTCGATCCTGGGATTGTAGATTCTAGGATTTACCTAATTATATACTCTCTTCATGTCCATGCTACCATCAAACATTTGTATACAGTGTTACATCTTACATCAAACGTCTTGGGTGTGATCTAAACAGAAGTTGGGTGTTGTAACGAAAAATTTATCAGCCGTATTCAGTTTGTCGAGAACGTGTTTTATGTAGTGGGAATGAGTGAGTTGCGTGTTATCATTATTGATGGATACATAGATTGTAAGAAAGCGAAAAGAAGGTGATGAACAGGTAACTGATACAGACAGCGGTGAAACAACAGAACAAACTGACATTTCGCAGGATTCTAGAAAACCATTTGAAATACAAAAAAAATAATAAAAAATAAAAAAACTAGGTTTAATAGTGCATGGGTTTCAGATACACTTTTTAAAGACTGGTTAGTACAGAAAATCCCTAAAGATGCAAAGAAAGGCGTTTCGTATGATATTGCATATTGTAATGTCTGCAACACTGATAGAGCACACAAGTATAGCATTTTTCGTCACAGTAAATCAGAAAAATACAATCCAAATATAAAAAATATTGCTAAAACACAGAAACTGACACACATGGTCATTTCAGAAACGCAGGACAAAGTTAGGAGGGCAGAACTGAAACTGGCAGGGTTTCTGGCGACAAATGATTTGACTTTTCTTTTGATGGACTTGCTAGCACGTTTCTGTGCCGACATTTTTCCAAGTTCGGAAATTAAAAAAAAATTCCATCGAACTAAGGCAACTTTTCTAATAAAGGAATCTACGGGACATTGTTCCGAGATGCGTCTACGTGACAAACTTTGTATTCCAGGTAGTTTTGTATAATGAAAATGGATGAAACTACAGATCAAGCTTCGACTAAACATGTGCTTTAACAGTTATTTATTATGATACAAATGACAGTACCATAAAAACTAGATTTTTTGACTTGGTGGAATCAAGTTCTGGCACTGTTGACAATCTGTATAAATGCTGAACACAAAGTTCACTTAAAGAAGGTATTCCATTATCAAACCTGATTGGGCTCTCTTCTGATACAACTAATGTTATGGCAGGAGCACAACATTCTGCTTTCTCTCTTCTTAAACAGGATATACCTGACATAGTATACATTAGGTGCTCCTGACACATGATTCATCNCATTCTGCTTTCTCTCTTCTTAAACAGGATATACCTGACATAGTATACATTAGGTGCTCCTGACACATGATTCATCTTGCAGCATCTAATGCCTGTGCTCAGTCTGTTGAGAGTTTGCTCAGAAACTTTTGCTCTCATTTTACCCAAAGTTATTCTAGGCAGCAAATATTCTNCCTCAGTCTGTTGAGAGTTTGCTCAGAAACTTTTGCTCTCATTTTACCCAAAGTTATTCTAGGCAGCAAATATTCTGAGAATTTCAGGAGTGTTTTCACGTGGAAATTCACAAAATTCTGTCTCCTGCAATTAATCGTTGGTTGTCGCTTAAAGCCTGTGTTGAGGCCTTGAGCAAATTCAGCTCTAAAAGTCTANGTCTCCTGCAACTAATCGTTGGTTGTCGCTTAAAGCCTGTGTTGAGGCCTTGAGCAAATTCAGCTCTAAAAGTCTAGTTAAGGGAAACATTTTTCAACAATCCATCAAAAACACTGGAAGAAATGCTCTTAACTATGNAGCTCTAAAAGTCTAGTTAAGGGAAACATTTTTCAACAATCCATCAAAAACACTGGAAGAAATGCTCTTAACTATGGAAAATCCTTTTACTGAACTGTAGCTTGAGTTTATGTCTTATGTGTTAGGTTTTCTTACTGACTTCAATACTGCATTTCAATCTGAAGCGCCCTTACTTCATACGCTAACACCAGTGTTAAAAAGGTTGATAAGAAATTACTTGGTAAGGAACGAGAAGAAATTATATTTGTACCATTGTAATATTTCAGAGAAAAAAAAGTGTTATCGTAAAAGGAAACTAAGTTTCTCGAGATCTTACGGCTTTGGAACGACCATCTGGCGTCTGCCGTGATTGTTTACTAGTCTACTAGCACGTTGGCTTAATATGGCGGCAGCGCTGATAGTATAGAAGCAAACAAACCATGCCATTCAAAAAACAAAATGCATGCGTTTGATTATAACAAGAATAATATTTCCATACGATCGTTTAAAAAAATTAGCAGTGTAATTTATCTGTCTTCCAAATAAAATGTTTGCAAAATGACTTTATATGTAGAGACAATAATGGAGATTTTTAGTCCTTTTCCTGCGGGAAAATTTATTTTCAGTCCCACCCGAAATTTTCCTTGCTCAAATCTCAATCCCGCGCTGTGTTTTGTTTATGGTGAACACTAGCCTGTTATAGTACTATGAATCTACGTCCTGCAATTATTGTGCCCATCAATTGCATGTAACAAAATTTTTTTTTTTGTAAAACTTAATTGTTTTCACTGTGCTATTCTTGGAAACTTTTTAATAATTTAATGCGTTTGTGAACATTTATCATGGCAAGTGAGGTTTGGAATTATTTTCGAATAAACTGCATGGATGAAAGTTTTGCGGTATGCTAGTCATTTTACAGAAAAATCTAGGAGTTTCAAAGTTAATCTTAGTGTGATAAGCATGTGTTACTTTTGAACTTCGTTATTTGGTAAGATGTATGTTTTCAATGCCTGTTTATATTATCTCATATGCCTCTTGAACTTTTTAGATTTTCATATGAATATGCTTCCACTGTTCAAGTGTTATATTATTTATATTAGTAATACTCCTAATGTAGGCCTAGTTTAAATAATTAAATTTCACACCCTGCTATACAGGTATTTAATTCTGTAAAGTAATTGTCTGTAACTAAAGAAATCACGATTTTTGGATTTGAGAATCGAGAGTGGTATCGGCATCGAGAAAAAGTGGAATGGTTACATCACTAGTTATGTCATATACAGTATTAAATTGTCTTGAAAATCTTTACATTAATAAAGTTATTGCAATCAGAATGGGTTGTATTTATTTTTGTATATGTACCTAACTGGTTAGGAAAAAGATTACAGCAAAAGTACATCAGGAAATTTTACTTCCTTACTAATACTATATTCTGTCTCCTGGAAATTTTAGGATATATATATATATACACACACACCTAGCACAGTTACCACTTGCAATGAAGCTGGCGAAAAGTCAGGGAATTATATGAAAGCTATATTTCTGGTGAACCTGTGAAAATAGTCTGCATATCCAATACAAAACGTTTTGAATACTATGTGCAATTTTATTCTGCTAATCTGTTTAAATTTTACAGTAGTAAAATTAGCACCAAAATAATTTTTTTACACGCTCAGTCACAAAAANTATAGAAGCAAACAAACCATGCCATTCAAAAAACAAAATGCATGCGTTTGATTATAACAAGAATAATATTTCCATATGATCGTTTAAAAAAATTAGCAGTGTAATTTATCTGTCTTCCAAATAAAATGTTTGCAAAATGCCTTTATATGTAGAGACAATAATGGAGATTTTTAGTCCTTTTCCTGCGGGAAAATTTATTTTCAGTCCCACCCGAAATTTTCCTTGCTCAAATCTCAATCCCGCGCTGTGTTTTGTTTATGGTAAACACTAGCCTGTTATAGTACTATGAATCTACGTCCTGCAATTATTGTGCCCATCAATTGCATGTAACAAAATTTTTTTTTTTGTAAAACTTAATTGTTTTCACTGTGCTATTCTTGGAAACTTTTTAATAAATTAATGCGTTTGTGAACATTTATCATGGCAAGTGAGGTTTGGAATTATTTTCGAATAAACTGCATGGATGAAAGTTTTGCGGTATGCTAGTCATTTTACAGAAAAATCTAGGAGTTTCAAAGTTAATCTTAGTGTGATAAGCATGTGTTACTTTTGAACTTCGTTATTTGGTAAGATGTATGTTTTCAATGCCTGTTTATATTATCTCATATGCCTCTTGAACTTTTTAGATTTTCATATGAATATGCTTCCACTGTTCAAGTGTTATATTATTTATATTAGTAATACTCCTAATGTAGGCCTAGTTTAAATAATTAAATTTCACACCCTGCTATACAGGTATTTAATTCTGTAAAGTAATTGTCTGCAACTAAAGAAATCACGATTTTTGGATTCGAGAATCGAGAGTGGTATCGGCATCGAGAATCGAGAAAAAGTGGAATGGTTACATCACTAGTTATGTCATATACAGTATTAAATTGTCTTGAAAATCTTCACATTAATAAAGTTATTGCAATCAGAATGGGTTGTATTTATTTTTGTATATGTACCTAACTGGTTAGGAAAAAGATTACAGCAAAAGTACATCAGGAAATTTTACTTCCTTACTAATACTATATTCTGTCTCCTGGAAATTTTAGGATATATATATATATATATACACACCTAGCACAGTTACCACTTGCAATGAAGCTGGCGAAAAGTCAGGGAATTATATGAAAGCTATATTTCTGGTGAACCTGTGAAAATAGTCTGCATATTCAATACAAAACGTTTTGAATACTATGTGCAATTTTAGTCTGCTAATCTGTTTAAATTTTACAGTAGTAAAATTAGCACCAAAATAATTTTTTTACACGCTCAGTCACAAAAAGCTACCATTAACACTGCTCTTGTGGTGAAAAGGCTGATGTGATGCTGGTTCAAAACCCTGATCTCTGGAATCCTAGCATCAAGTTGGTTTGCAATACAAAACCCATTACAAACTATGCTTACACTTTCTGTACATAACACTGCTTACATTTTGTATTCCTGCCAGTGTTGAGTAACTTTCTTCTTTTCCTTTCAATAACCCTAGAGCATTACTTTCCCTAACTTACTTTTCTTTCACAAATAATCTCTCTCCCCAGTTTCATGCCCAAATGTATAAAAACGTTTTTAAGAATTGTAAAGTTGAAAATTTATCATTTCATACAAGTTTTAAATATACCCCATTAACAGTTATTGATGACCATTGTCTTACAAGTGTGTATGTATGTGCTAGCACAGTAACATGCAGAATGGGTTCACACGTTGAACTGTATTAGCAAACCTCATTTTTTTTTGGGCTTTCGCTTTTGTGACATTTCCCCCAGCTTAGCCTTGAGCTTGCGCTCCACAAAGCCGTGCTTGATAGGGTCTGTAGGCCGGGGTGGTGGCTTCTGGAAGCTGGAACGCGCATAAACATGTGCTGCTTCTGCGCAACCATGCACCTCTGGTATGCAATGGGCGAGGCAGTACATTCTGCGGCAGTGCTGGCACAATTGTCCGAACAGCTCCGTGCCCTTCCCACAGCTGCCCTGGGCACACGTCTTGTTGTCCTGTTGGAACCTGTGGAGGATCTCGTCATCTGTCTCTTCAGCTCCCTTCCTGCTCCCGCCAGCACCAGGCCTGGGGACATCTGCCTTCCTGCGATCCCGGTGCCGCTTGGAGCGTGGTGGCTCTGCATTAGTCTGTTCGTTACCAGGCACATCCGAGTCCATCATCTTCACTTCAGCCTTCTCATCACCAGTGATCTCGCAATGAGGTTCCGACAAACTGCCAAGTACATCATACTGCAATGCACTTGGATCCAAAGTAATTTTGCAGGGGTCATTCTCTCTATTCAGCATGTCATTTTTTTCATATGGAACTTCATCGCAATGACCATACTCTTGAAGTTCAGGATTTAAAAGTTTATCTCCAGGTTTGATGCTATTGTTATCATCATCCAAACTCCTGCTGTCACTGCCTTCAACAACACTGTGGCTCAAGTTGTCTAGCGAAGTTGCAGCAACATGACTAGCGACTTTCTCCAAAATCAGATGACGCTGGTCACCTGTGCCCTCGCTATAGTGCTTCAAGCCAAGTTTCTCGCTCTCGGAATGCAAACGCATACGAGCGTACGATGTAAGCTTGCAGGGGAAGTGGCACACACTCCTCGACTCATCCTTCAGAAACTCCTGAAGCATGTTTATGCACTTGTCAATTTCTGCATCAGACCCACAGTTCTCATTTTTGTCGGCTGATAAACTCTTCTTCCCCATGGTTTTCTTTTCTCCCCCACTTGGTGGAATCACTGTAACAAACATTAAGCATGCAATTGAAAACATGCAGTACCACAAACATTTAGAAAGTACAAATACCACAAATCTGCACACAATAAAGCAATACATCAGCCACTAGCGACATATTAAAATTTTTTTTTTTTTTCAAATGTAGGGCTTTTTTTAGTGCCAAGAGTGGGATCTCTAATGATGGAATCAATGGCTCAGATGATCAAGAGCAGGAAAGGAAGTGAAAGTGACTTGAGTCAGGAACAATACTAGTAGAGTGATTTCAAAAATCTTGGAAAATGAGAATCCAGGATGGTAGGACCAGAAATCAAAACCAAGCCCTCCCGGGAAGCAAGTTCACTGTATTATCAATGTGCCATGTTACTTCATTCCAGCACCATTCAAATGCAATCACTGTAAAACGATACGGTTGGGTAAATATTTTGTAACACTGAAATAATAAAAAATAAAATCTTTAATGTGAAATCTTGGTAATTCTAAACAAAATGAAAATTTTAATTTTAAATGAATATTCAAATGTTTTTAACACTGTTTGAATAACAATGAAAATTTGTGACTATTGATTTATCCATTATAATATAACCAAAATAACTATATAAAAATAAACTTGAAATGTTGGAAGAATATTATTGTTTTGGGCATCAAAGTTATTGTTGCAGCATTTATATTTTACTTATGCGATCCATTTGAGTAGCATATATTTTGTGTGTGCTACTTAAAGGAAATATTTAAGAACTATCATTGTAATGTACAAACCATTGATAATACTGAGTAAGTTTGTCTTTACATTTTATATTGAGTTTAACTGATCATATGTCAGTATGTTTTTGACAATACAGAGTGAAAAACTTGATAAAATGTTAACATTTTCATTAGGTTGACGCAGGCTCTCGGACTTCGGGAACCACGTGTTGAATGCCACTGAAGCTTGCCATCTGGCACTGGCTATACCTGCACCTAGGACGGGTGGCCTAGGTGCAACTCACACTGGGAGGCCTGGCTGGGGCAGTAGCAAAACTGTTCCCTGAGGATGCAAGTGGTACGGAGACCGGGGAATAGCCATGGTTCACTAACACGTGTCAGGGGGCAGTATCTGCCCGCGAGAGTTTTTATGCACACTAGGCTGAAATAAACTTCTGGTTTACCACCTCCGTAAGCTGAAGTGAAGAGTGCTAGCTGTAGCTAGATTAGGTACTGGATCAATTGCAACACGTGCTGGGGTACCGGGCGGGGGTGGTGGTACTTCTCCAGGGTTTTAACTGGTGATATCAAGGGAGGTAGCTGCCGCTCTTAGTACCTCCGTATCTTCCCTAACTTGGAGTCAAGTGTGGACTTCGAGGAAGCAGGAAGCAAGCTGACCTCCTTACTGGCTTCGGCCTTTGCAAATTCCTCTAGAGTGGTGGTAGGGGCAGGATACTGTCCCTGATAATTGAATAAGTTAGGAGGATCACTCGTAGGACGTGAGGTGGAACGTCTCTCTGCACTGGATCTTTCCTGTAGTAATTTTCTTAGAGCAAGAACCTAGGAGATGACATAAAGAAAACACACTTGTTCTTCACTGGATTGTTATTTACAGCACTGGTACCAGTTCAAGTTTACATACACAATCGCTTGAGAACACTTGCTTACATTACTCTGGAAAACATTAAAATACACACTACCTACTCTAATACCACGACCGTGTGGCACTGAACGGCATTTACACAACCGAAAATAGGCAGCAGCACAGGTGACAACACACACTTGTTCCGGCGAGGCGTGGGGTGCGTTCCTAACGTCCATGTAGGTCCGCACCCTGGCGGTTGGGGTAGGAGGTAGAGGGATGGCAGCTGAGCGTGTCTCGGCCCCTGCGTTTAGGTAGAGGTTGACAGTGGTTGAGCATTTTTCAGCCCCGGCCACACTGAGAGGAGGTTTTGAGGCGTGTCCTACTACCGCTGAGCATATTTTGGTCCCTGGGTAGTAAAACAAGGTGTAAGGAAAGGTAGGAATCCTCTGTCGCCACTGAGCGTATTTCGGCCCCTGGTTGGTGAGTGGGTGTGGAGAGCATGTGGATGCTGAGGTTCCACCTCATGGAACGTTCCCAGAGACACACTCTCTGCTCTGCCCTGCCTGCAACTGGCTTACATATCCGCCCGGCTGAAGGGCGGTGGCTGAAATCACAAAATGGCGGCTTCCTGAGTCGAGGGGTGGTGTGTGACCCCTCTTACAGCCTAAACAAAATGCCGACACTAGGAAATAAAATTTCAGTGCCCAAATATATTTTACATAACAAATTACAACTGCCATAAAGAATTACTTAATAAAAAATTTCCATGTGTTCAATATGCTTTTATGTTATTTACAAACACAATTTTACTACGTGGAATAATCCCTTTGTGATACAGGCAGTGTTTATCTCCGACAGATATTATTACGAGATATAGAAATAATCATACAGACATTGATACTTCCTTAATTGCGTTAAGGTTAAATATTATTATTGCTGCTCGAAATTTAAGCTTAATTTTAACCAAGACGTTAATGTAAATACGTGGTGCTCGTCTGCTCTACAAGATCTTAATACCAATGCCGTTTGTCAGCTTTACACACATAACCTCTATGGTACAGCAACGTGATATATGTATTTGGATAGGCCTAAGGTAAGAAAGTCCGCACGGTTCAAGGTAATTTTCAATGCCGCTGAGCATCATTAAATTATTTTTCATTTTCGCTTCATTTTTACAAATTTCATTAACATACAGTATTTTTCATTTTCATTTTATGGAACAAAATATCACATTTGCACAACTCTACAAAACTAATCCAATATTTAACTATTGGAAAGTGAACGAAATAGCAGGAAAATTAATAATATTGTGCCATTAATAAGAAAGAAGAAATGAATGCAAAGACATTCTTTTTTCTACAGAAAAAAAAGGTGAATACATAATTGACGCTGTTGGGATAAGAATTATTGTAAGTAATATTGTATACAAAAAATTAGTGTTATTCAGGAAAGGAGAAAGAATAAATTACTGCTAACTGCCTACAAAAGTAGTTGACTATTTTTTCAGACTCAGACCCATCACAGGAGCTCAATCAGACAGGTGAGGTCGAGATGTGTGAATGGAAAACACGGATATGAGGAAATCTTACCTGACCCTAGTGCAATTAACAGATATTTTTACTGCTGCATTAATAGCAAATTCTGCACAATAAAATAAAATAGAACAAAATGCATCACTAATGGCAATGTCTAGATTGTAAAAACTGTATGGCAACGTAACAATTGATAGGAATGTGCTTGTAAAACATACTAAATTGCTACAGTAAACAGAAACAAGCATATTAGCTGGGGCGCATTCACGAGTTATGCACACTCTCTTAGAGAGGAGATTCTACAAAGCGAAAAAGTCCAAGCATTTACGCTCGAAAGGCAGTCAAAATTTCATCTGTTTAAGTATTCATAAACAAACATTTGAAACACAAACCCTGATTGACAATCAACATCAAGCTACAAGGGAATGTTACGTGTATCGCGAATTATGGTCACAGCCATAGTAGACACCCACAGTCGAGCCTTTGCACAATTCAAAAACTTACTTCCACCCACCTGCCTAACACAGCTGTTCACACATGCGCATATCTCACTGCTGAACAACGCTTTTCATGCCCTACAAGCAGCAAGAGAACATGGCGATAAAATAATTGTGACTTCAAATTTTGTCCGGTAAATACGAAGTTCGCTGATTAGAGGTCTGTTAAAAAGAGGCATTACTGTACAGTCAATTCTTAATTCTACAGGATGAGTCTAAATTTGACCAACACACATCGAGAGACAATTCCTTATGTAGGAAATATATGTAGCACTTTTGGTGTAGATCAATGATATAAGCCCTCACAAATAAAGATTTTAAATTACACATTACTTTATGTTTGCAGGATGTAATTTGTGCATTTTCGTACTTTAGGAAGTGCAGTTTAATACTTGCTTTTAAAATATTATTTCTTTTCATTACATATTAATTTTATTTACTGAAATGACCGATTGTCCCATAATTACATTAAAACCAATTTTTTTATGCTTTAAAAATAAAAATTTCAGTAAAATGTACTTTCATTATCATGTATAAAAGTTGAGGGTTTATTCATGTATGTTATAACAAGATTTTACTGTACTCGGACACAAGTGAAACTAAGAAAGAAGCATGTATTGAACCTTGCTACACATTTTCCACCTATAAAATGATAAGGGTCACTACTTAAAAGACTGATAGTTACTGACACAGGACAGTGTCCTTCCCTCTAGACCGTCTGCCTCACCATGCGCCCCACGTCATCTCATCAGCATGCACGGCGTGCACGACGCCCTCGTGCAAGTTCAGTGTAGTGCAGTGGTGCGGGCAAGGCAGTGTCCCAATTCCCCCCTCCCCTCATCTGGAGAAGGGAGGCGTGGAAGGGTTTCTACTATCAAAGTAGCAAGCAAATAAAAGCTGAATTACATTTATTTACAAATAGACGCAGGGACACATTTAAAACGTGAGGGATGCTCCCACAGTGTTTTACTTTTTCTTAACATTTATATGAGTTCCTTCTGTTCACCTCATGATGCTACCCTCAATTCATCTCACTATCTCATTGTTTTTGCAAGTGTTTTGTGTGTCTATTGTATTGTTAATTTTCAAGATATTAGGTTGCAAGGGTTAAGTCATTTTATGCAGGTAATTTGTTGTTCATGTAGCACATATAAGTAGTTCCGGCGCACAGCTTACCGCCAAGTCGCGGCTGCGCGTGCCCGCCATGAGTTAGTTACCGTCCAGCAGTCAAAGGGGTTGGCACGCTCTGCATCGCACTCCACGTGCCATCACAGGGGGGGAAGGGGGGAGGGGATATATATATATATCTGCTTGCCTAGCAGATTTACCTGCACACTATGCTGTCCAGCTGCTGAACGTCTTCCTGCAAGACCATCTACCGTGCTCCGTGCACTAGCCCGTCTCTCGAGACGCATCCTCCTGGTCCACGGAAAGGGAGTTCATACCACCGTGCTGGCATACCCACACCCGGTGCCTAGAGCTGTGCTGTCAGGAGTTGCCCTCTCCCCGTCATTCCCGCAAGTCATCGACTTTCTTGGCAGTCAGATTACCTCNGACTTTCTTGGCAGTCAGATTACCCCCACCCTTCAGGCGTCCGGGGCACAGGCTGGGTTATCTGTAGTTCACTCTCAATAAACTTGTATAAACAATACATAGGTATTTTACCATTCTGTTCAGCTTACTTCTACCCAACAATCCACCACACTCACAGGCACAGACATGATCCGAGACTGTAGGCCTTCAGTATCACACTAGCTACATTTGGAACTTCTCTCTGCCTCAGTCTGGGTGTCAAATTACCAGCGATAGTGCCACTTTTCTGGGCACCACTGGGGTTGAGAGGAAACCCACACTGTGTAACCTACTTGAAGGAAACTTAGTCACCAGCAGGAATGGGTCGGTTCCACCTTTTTACTGGTTATCAGTTTGGTCACAGTTATTAAAAATTGGTTCTCAGTTATTTCTATCAGAAGTATTAAAACTCTGGAACATTTAAAAAATCTGGCGTACCTGTTATTAGTGAACTTTGCTAGAGATGAAAGTGTACGTCCCATTTTCAATAAATAAACGTTAATTACGTTTTTTTTCTTTCAAGTTTGACGATTTTAACTCCCCGAGAAATCAGTTTTTCACACAATAAAAACATTGCATAGAAATTAATTTCACTCTAATGAGCAAAATACTGCCACACTTCAGAGGCCACTATGTGCTTTTTCATCTCTGAAAATAAATATATCTCATCTACAAATATAACTATACATTTGGTACAAACACCACATGCAAATTTGCAGTGATAAATAATGACCTCTATACTCAAAGCGCTGGAAGTGTTTTGTTTATGCAATAGATGCATTACCAATATGTTGACGCATGATGCACATATATACTATTTATTTTATGCTACAACTACGTATCATCACATGCGTGCCACATGCCCTAAAAGTGAATGGCAGATACCCAAGCCCACAACATTCCGTCTCCATAAATAAAGTGGAAGCCTTGGGAGCGGAATGCACCTGAAGGAAGAGAATATTGTAAATCGCCCCCACCTAAATAAAACCCAGTGAGAAGGGAAAACAGCGAAGTTGTGCCTAAGCTCGCACAGCCGATACCACTCGCACACCAGGAAGACCTGCTTCCAGCCGCCCCAAGAGATGGCAGCAAGTACAGCTCTGCCTACGAGGGGTGAGCCACTCCCACCAAAGCTACCCGAAGGCAGAAGGAACACGAGACACCCCTACCACAGGAAGATATATGGCCCTGCACTGCCACAGAACGGCAGTTGATATAAGCAGCTCGCCTTCGCACAGGTAATGCCAAGGCTCTCTGCTCAGTCTGCTCTCTTTCGCCTGGTGAAGAACACCCAGTGGTCACCAGTTACCAACGCCGGACTTCTTCAAGCACGCACTACAATCCCAAAGAGTCGTCATTCCGCCCCCTAAACTTGAAACTTGCCGTCAACCCCATACTCCCCCTTAAGTCCCTTCAGGACATCAGCTTCAGTTGGGGTTTAGTTGTTATTATGGTTACCTAATTCGTTGCACTTTGCTCTTCTAGCACGTCCTTCAGGCAAGGCTCTTCAAGACGACAGGCCTCTTCACCTGTCTTTTGCTTTACCTTCCGAAAGTTAATCAGTGCCTTGGTTACAGCAGAAGAGTATGGGTCACCGTCTTCTATTCTGGACAGAATATAACACGTTACTAGTCTAACCGACGTCTGCTCTTTCTTGTGTGAATTTTGCTTAGTCATCCCTGGTAAGCGTCACCCGCAAAGGAATTTGATTGAGACTGGTTTGCAGAACTTAGTGTACTACTGCGGCCTGTCCCCTAAAAAGGACTTGACGTACGTCATCAAAACACAACAATTAAACGGCCACCCATACTGTGGACCAGGCACATAATGGTACCTTGTGTGCATGTACGGTAGAGCCAAAACCACTAGCAAGAGACGCAACGAAGAAGCTATATCACCCTTGGGAGCTAACCCACTCCATCCACTGCGTATAAGTATAAACCCGCCGGAAGGAGTGCCAGGTCTGACAAGGTACTCCTCCTGGGATACTCTCTAGCTAGGGAAATTGTTGCCTGCCACCCCGTTGCGGACGTCAACTGTAGCACCTCATCCCTGGTTTTACAGTTCACCCACAGAAGGAGAAGTAAGTGGAGCGACTGGAAGGCAGCTGCTATCCTAGCTGAAAAGCAAGCACTGCTTAAACAGCCTGCCCCAGCCTTCAGCTACTTGACCCCCCGGGAACGAGCTCATGCTGCCCACCAACTGTTGAGGCCTAACCTCGCAGTTCCCCCCAGTAACTTGTTTGGCCCGCTTGTGAAAATCCCCGGAGCTGCACACCTAGTTGTTGAGTACCTATGCGTGCCCCTAGTACTAGACGTCGAGCCAGTCGACGACGTCGGAGCAGCACCGCCAACCACCATCAGCGGGCCAGACGCCCGTCTGCCGTAGCAAGGCCAGCCTCTCACCAGAGCCGACCAGCAGACGCTGTCGCTGCCAGCCAGCTGGGTCAGGAGACCTCACGCCGATTCTGGGACGAGTACCCGACACACAGCAGTGGGAGTGGTAAGCAAGCAGCTTCGTCAACAACCCGCACACGCAAGCCCATCCTAGCTCAGCTAGACTTTGTGCCGAGCTGGTGGCCTCCCCGCCCAACTCTATTTAAAGGCACCATTAAAGCCAAGCACCAGATTCTGCAGACCCCACCTCAGTAAGAGGTTTGCCCTCACCCTCCCCCTCAGCCAGTGTGACTGATCTAACACAATCTAAAAACACCTAGCAAGATGCTGACGTGCTGTGTTCCTAGACCGTCACGCGCCAATGTAATGACCATAGTTTCCACTGATGGCGCATTGACAGTTTACATGAATGCCAGTTTTCAATGATCAACCTCTCAAGCACATAGTTTATTCGAATGAGTGTCAGTAATGTTGATAGCACGGAAAATCTCATGCGCACTGCACACACCATGATTCAGCAACATTTAAGGCAGTTTCTTTTAGTTAATGGTTGACGGACTTGTTTGTATCCTATAACCAAATTGTGTGTGTCAGCGTGATGTGCAATATTTTTCAGGTGAATAAATTTTACATATTAATTATAATTGTACATAGTACGAATTTGGCCGGAACTATGTCAGTCGCTGTTATAAATAAAGTTAAGGAACCTAGAATATAACTTCAGCTCTCGAGGCTAAGAACCAGTGAGGGCCAAAACTGACAACTAGAACTCACACATTCCTACTTACCTGTTATAATGCCGTTTCTCTGGGCTACCCTGAGCGTCTGGCTACCAGTGATAACATCGTTTCTCTGGGCATCACTAAGTCGAGGAGTGGGGTTCGCCCCTGTCAGGTAGAGGGATGTCCTCCATATCCTTAGACACCAACACCAGAGACAGGTTTCAGCTCTCTGGAATACCAGCTCTTTCTTGATGTACCCTTTACACCAATTTGTAATTTCATTTGATATTGCATAAACCTGAGTGTTTACTCTGCCATGTACCCCACCTTCCAGCAGGGAGGGCAAAGGCGAGAGAATAGCTGCTGTACAGATTCAACACTCTGTGGGACAGGGAGCCAACCATCACATAGTATTTACTCACTTGCGAGAGGAAGCTGCTCACCTGCAAACCAGTAATGCTGCAGCATCCACCACCTGGCAGACACCGTCCAGGACCAGCAGCTCCGGTTCACTATCATCCTACTGTCCAGGGTGCTTTGTAGTACTGAGGCCAGTATCACCCTTACCACCGATCCCACCTAACCACCATCCAGAGCCCATTAGGTCTACACCAGCTGGCACCACCAAACGTCAACTCACATTTCCGGGCATCTACCATCCGCTAAGCGCACCAGTACTGCTAATGCTTTCGCCCCTACCTGTGCTTCTACTCATCCCTCTTCTATTTCTGCACCTCCACGAGCTGAGAGGCAGGTCATTGAGATATCTGGGAGGGGCTCCAGCTATCGAAATTCCCCATGAACAGAGCAACAGCTTCCAAGCTCCAAGGCGGGAGAGGCATGGCATCCATACTGACCCAGGTTGCACGTCAATAATGTCTCTAATTGCAACAATAAAAATGCAACATTCTCATTTTTTTTTGGAAATTCTCTTAAAATGTTTTACTTTTTCTTTTAACCAGTCCTAGCGGCAGGGGCAGGAGTTGGCAAAGAAAACCCCGGCAGTATGAAGTCTTTGTGACCCGCCAATCTCAGTAGAGTAACCGCCAGTGTAACAAGTGTGGCGATTGTGCAAGACATTGCAAGAGATAGGGATGGGGACTTTGCAGGGCAGACGGGGCCAGCTTGCCATTTAAGGCCACATCGACAGCATAATGGTAAACCCAGCAGGCGCAAGCGGCGACTTCACGCTGTCCATACTCTCCAACTTCTCAGTGCTGAGACTGGCAGAGCATTAAATATGAAAAGGGGACGTTGCAGAACTAAAAGCCCAATGTATTAATTAAGGGAATAATTAGTTGTAATATTGCATACACATGTATAATTGTTTTTAATTAAGGTTAATATGTTTATATTCAGCCAACGGAAGGAGCACCGCTGGCCCTCCCTTCCGCCAGCAATGACAGGCAGTCTGGATGGAGTTGCGGTCGAGGGAAGACGTGTCGCAAGGGGGCCTTCATATTTAGTAAGTGTCTGATATAGTAGTGCTGTCTGAGTTTGTAAATTACCTAAACCTTTTCTTGTTTTAGTCTCCACGTTTCTCGCACCGCGGCTCCTGCACCACATGTGCGGGTGCAGAGATCTTATGCTTACGGGATCAGCTAACTCCAGTGAAGATTCCAATCGTTTATTACCATGGCCAGCAAGGATCTCGGGCAGACATCCTATTAATGTTCTCTTAGCGCACACTTCCAGTTTACCCACTTCAAAACGTATTTTGAGAGAGGCTATTTTTTTTTTCCATGTTCTCCATTGTGCCACATGTTGTAGTGTAACATGCAATTGTCAGGAAATAAATCCCATGCTAATCAAAACTGTGTTCGAAAGACATTTGTCCTACCCCATTTTCGCCCACATGATAAGAGGACGTACAGTGTAATTCCCAAGGTAGTTCAGCAGTGAGCGGGCCTAGCCACTACGAAGTCACACCGTGGTTGCTGGTGCTCACCGCCACCATACAGGCAAGTAGGACTCTGCCTTGACCCAGGCTCTCATCAGTGTTTAGCCCTGCAGGTAGCTGGTGCCCATGAACCAGTTGCCTCTTAGACAGCATTTCTTAGTGACAGAGAGCACCACCCCGCCAAGGTCATAAACCCCTGATGGTGACAAGTTCAAACATTACCACACAATATTATCATATTTAAGGTGGAGGAATTTTATATAGATATATAAAAATTTTGTACGTGGAATTCAACCTGCATACTCCATGCTAACCACATTCTAGGAAGGCAAAAGCATTGTACTACTGGTTTTATGGAACATAAAATACCAAGCAGTGACTTCTAAATATAAACAAAATTAAGTATTTTTTAAAACCACATGCATTTCATTTCTACTGCAATAATGCTGATCAAGTATTTACCTCCCTCCAAGGTCCATGGACAAATAAAGGTTTTTATCATCATTCGAAAATAACAGAATACCACATAGGTTAACTCTTACTGACATAATACATTTGAGTTAATGTTAGAAGTAGGCTACCAGGCTACCAAAAATATGTAAAAGGTCAGAAATGCAACTACTGAGTCTAGTACGTGCCAATAGGCACACACACAAAGAAGGACAACACGTTTTTCACATGGTTGCGGAATCGTGACATTTTGCTGGCTCGGCCAGCTTCAGCTGGCGGCGAGTCATATGGCACTGCAATCGTGGTTGAGAATGCGTGGACAAGCACGCAAACACATATGCACTCTCTCTTCCCTCTCCTCTCTCTTCACTCAAATCATCTCAGCTCTCATCTCTCTCTCAACTCTACTCATTTCTCATTTCATCTTTCTCTCATCTCATCTCAACTCTTGCTCTTTTTCCCTCCCTCTCCCTCTTCGACCCCTTTCTTCTCTCTTCCCCTCCCTCATCCCTCACATCCCTCCCCTCCCTCTATCACTACCGCTCTCCCTCTCCCTCCTCTCTCACACATATATGTATGTATTTTTGCCTTCTTTTTTCGTGATTAACCTGATGCCAAAGTTTGTCTGTCTAATTTAGATACATACTGTATACAGTAAGCCCTGAGAATTTTTTAAGTCCAGTCAGTTATTCTTGATAAGGCATGGTAATTGGACATGTTACATGCATGTAAGGCTGCGACAGTGTAGTTACAACACAGTAAGTGGGACAGTGATAGAGGTTTAACAGTTAAACGCACCACAGTCATACTGGTGTGCAGAGTGTACGATGCCGTGCTTTCGCATGTGTGTGAAGAGGGACTGGTAGAGCTCGCAGGTGGCCAGGGTGCGGGTGTCGGCCACAACACACAGCAGACGGCGGGCGCGGCTCACGGCCACGTTGAGGCGGCGACTGTCTGTGGTGAAGCCCAAGTCCCCGTCCAGGTTGGAGCGCACCATCGACAACACGATGGCCTCCTTCTCTTGTCCCTGGTAGCCATCCACCGAGCGCACCTCCAGCCCCGTATGGCCCTCTAACAGCTGCTTGATCAGCTGCACCTGTATATACCATCACATACTTCTTATATCACTGCTACGGCTGCACTACCCTGGGACCAGGCAACAATCTGAGCTGGCACTGACATCACCTCAATGGCAATATGGACACATTAACTCCACAGCTTTCCTAACAAGTCAACTCACAAAGCGATACTGGTACCTCAGAATGAATATCACCATGTCTGCACTCGTAACTGATACATACCTGTATACATGTGATGGCAACACTTCCAATACACTAAGCTGATACAAAGTTAACAGTGCACGTTTGAAATTAACACTTTTAAAAACATGTTCTTAACTGCATAGTATACAGTATTGTAACAAACACAGACTCTAAAATTAGGGCTGCGTTGATACCACTTTTTGCCGATTCCACCGATACCGATTGTTGTGAGCCGATACTGCCGATACTCGATGCCGATACCTACATTAGAGGAGATTTTTATGTGATACAAGAATATTTGAATGCTTTCATGATTTATTATTAAAAAATATTGTTTGCATCTAAGAACTATTAAAAAAAGGTTCTTACAGTCATTACACTACTCTAAAAAAACAACACAGTTTTAATCACAAATCTATAAAAAGAATTATGTCACAAGCTAATTAAATCAAAAGAAGGTTTAACAGTTTTATACCACGAAAAGTAAATATTATTTTGTTACACCCCAAAAAGTATATCATCACTTATTTGCAAGATTTCAAGATGTAAATATTTTAATTTAAGAAGACCAGCTGACGTAGCTTCTCAGGGTTCAAGGAACTCCTTTTCTTGGAAGATATAAAGCCAATTGAAATAAATAGTCTCTCTGATGCCACAGACCCAGCTGATGAGGACAGATATTTCTGTGCTGCTTTGCACAACCTAGTGGTGATGTCTTCCAGTTTTGTAATGGGTTGGAATTTATAGGAATAAGTGGCTCTGCGAGATACATTTCAACTTCAGCCTCTGGACACCTGTAAGTCGATGGTGTGCTAGTTTTATTAATAACATATAGAGTAGATTGAAAGCCTCCCTTTCAATTTTTTGGAGTCATGTTCCTCATCTGTAGATATGCTACAGGAAGTATTTGCAGGTGGTGTACATTGGTATTCTCTATTCTTTTCAGTTAAGTGTTGGGTTGCAGAAGCACATGCATGAGGTTCTGCAAAAACAGTTTTCTTAAACCTGGGGTCCAATAATGTTTCAATCGCAAACACATTGTTAGTCTCAATGCTTCTGAAACGAGAGCACAATGAATGTATCGCGTCCCTCTGAATACCTTTCAATCCTGAATGATGCTGTTCTGTCAGAGTAGTTAATTAAGATTTGAGGCCATGTACTGTTGGGATGACTTAAGCAACTGTTACATTTTCATTGCTGATATTAAGGGTTGCTATATAGAAACTCTTAAGTATTTACTGCATGTTCTAAAAGAGACCATTCGCTTGATGTCAACTCAGTGCGGATGCTTATTGCTGGGGTGAGCCATGTAATTGCACGCTGTTGTTCTATCAGACGTTCCAGCATGAGGTAGGTACTGTTCCAACATGTGGGTTCATCTTAAATGAGACGATGAACAGGCATGTTGTGATTTTTCTGGAAATTTTTCAGTAGTTTGGATGAAATGATCAGAGTGTTTGAAATGTGCTACTATTCGTCTAGCTTTTGCACAGGTATCTGAAATATTTCGTTGACTGAAGAAAGTTTTTTTGACGACTAGCTGTAATGTGTGAGCAGTGCACAGAACATCATGATAATTTGCTTGAGCAACACCATTTATCATATTCCCAGCATTATCTGTGACAACAGTATGAATTTTGCCATTTGATTCCCACAATTCCACGGATTCTTTCAGTATTGTGACTATGCGATATGCAGTGTGTTTTGCTAATGAAAATGGCAGAACTTCTAAGCACAAGGATCGATGTTCAAAATTGTTGTCCATAAAGTTAGCCGTGAGTGAAATAAAATCATCACAAGCATGTGTGGACCACATATCAGAAGTCAAACTAACATGCTCCACACCAATAAAACCCCCCTTAACTCTACTCTGCACCCTTTGGTACAGCTCAGGAATTACAGTGTTCAGTCAGGTATTTCAAATCTTGGTTCCAAAAATGAAATAAGGTCATTAAATCCCTCACTTTCAACGATCCTGAAGGGAAGTATGTCACAGCATATCATTTTGCCAATGAGCTCTGTGATTTGTATGTGCTTTGAACTGCAGGTTGACAGTGGTGTTTGTTTCACAAACATGTCATTGATTTTGTGAAATTTCCGTTTACTCTGACTGTAAATCGGTATGGTCATGGCCGAGGATAATTGGGAGGGAAGTAAACTACAATCCTCACTGCTCATGGATGAATTACTAGTAGGGATGGGTCGGTTCTTTGGTTCCAATTTATACCAGTTCTTGAGGTTTGACTCGGAACCAGTTTTAGGTTAACAACAACTACCCGGTTCTCATTTCTACACAGCAATAAATTTACTGCAAAACTCTGTCCGTACAAAAATAACTACCTCCTGTATAGCGCTCCCTTTTCCCCAAAAATAAAGGAAAAAAAATTCATTTTCCAAACATATCACAATCACCACCTATTAATGTAAAAAAAAAAAAATAATTTANCTTTTCCCCAAAAATAAAGGAAAAAAAATTCATTTTCCAAACATATCACAATCACCACCTATTAATGTAAAAAAAAATAATAATTTGNTCTATTAATGTAAAAAAAAAATAATAATTTGTTACATATTTATTAACCTTAAATAAATTTAATACAAATTTATCTGTATACATTAAATCTATGGATGGCTCGAATAACAAAAAATATCGGTTCCGGTTCCGGTACCGATTCTACAATTTGAATATCGGTTCCAGTNTACCGATTCTACAATTAAAATATTGGTTCCAGTATTCGGTTCCATTTTGAATACTTGCATTTTGCTTGCAACTTCATTCAACCAATGTAGGTAAAATCCATTAAATGTTTTATTTAACATACCGAAGAATAGAACAATAACAAAGTGTGAAGATAAGATTTAATGTATACAGATAAACTTGTTGTATTAAATTTATTTAAGGTTAATAAATATGTAACAAATTATTCTTTTTTTTTACATTAATAGGTGGTGATTGTGATATGTTTGGAAAATACTTTAACTAAATAACTCCCAGTGGTGCTAAAGCCAAAACATTGTGGTGTGACTTTAACCTATGGTCATTAAAAGAATGTCAACAACTCCAGTAGGGACCTGCTTCCTTTTTCTTTTTGCTTCTTTTACATAGTGACAGGGTGGCCAGCATCCTTTTTTTTGCTTCTTTTATGCAGTTACATGCTGGTTTTTTTTGCTGTGTTGNCATAGTGACAGGGTGGCCAGCATCCTTTTTTTTGCTTCTTTTATGCAGTTACATGCTGGTTTTTTTTGCTGTGTTGGAATGCCACACCTCTTCCCTTCTCCAGCCGCCTTGGCAGGGCATTCTCTGCCTTACAGGGAAACAAATAAGGTGGAAACAAATAAGATGTGGAGAAATGTATCCACTGGTTAGACTAGCGGTGTTGCTTACAGGGGCAGGCTGAGTGATAAAGACGGAGAAGGGAGAGGACAGTTTACGACTACCACTCTTTAATTTTTTTTCATGTATGACACACACCCCACAATTTTTTTCCTTTACTTTTGGGAAAAGGGAGCGCTATACAGGAGGTAGTTATTTTTGTAAGGACAGAGTTTTTCAGTAAATTTATTGCTTTTTAGAAACGAGAGAGTAGTTGTTGTTAACCTAAAACTGGTTCTGAGTCAAACCTCAAGAACCGGAATAAATTGGAACCAAAGAACTGAACCGACCCATCCCTAATTAAATCTTATCTTCACACTTTGTTATTGTTCTATTCTTCAGTAGGTTAAATAAAACATTTAATGAATTTTACCTGCATTGGTTGAATGAAGTTGCAAGCAAAGTAGTATTCAAAATGGAACCGATATTTAAATTGTAGAATCGGTACCGGAACCGATATTTTTTGTTATTCGACCCATCCCTAATTACCAGCACAGGTAAGTTGACTTGCACCACAACAAGTGCGTGGTTCTTTCTCCAAGTTCATAATTTTCATGTCCCTGCTGTGAACTGAATCTAAATGTTTTATCATGTTTGACGTAGTAAATCCTTGTGTGTTAGTACCACCATGGGAAATTTTCGCATGGCAGAAAGTGCATGTTGCCTTGATATCTTCATTTTATTGTATAACGAAATACTTCCAAACATCACTTTTCCTCCCTGCCATTGAAACGGTTTAACCATCACAAAAACATAAAAAAACTCTAAATCAAAATCTTGGCAAGAAACTAAATCAATATCTCGGCCAGCGTACAAGTAAACATATAACAACACAACAGCACAGCACAGTGCTGATAATACAAAAATATTTATGGTAATAGTATGTGTATTTTCGTGAGTCGAACTGGTAACAGGCTAAGTGTTTCTTACAAAATCTTTGCATTCACAAATTCACAAGTGAGCGCCTAAATACAATTTGTTACTAATGAAAAATGGCAGCCTTCAGGCGTGATTAAGCAAAAAAACTATGCCAAGAGCATCATGAGCTCAACACCACATAACAAACTGTCTTTCGATTACTACGTCCAGTTGCCGTCCGGAACGTGCAGAGCTTCGCATTTTCAAAATTGAATCAAAGATTTTTGTTCCTTCGACTTTGGCTTTGACTTAAAAAAAAAAATCTTTGAGTGAACTTGGAAGCTTTCAGCCTAAAATGTTTAATTCACCCTTAGTATAAAAATAATCTTGCATAATTAATTAATCGGGATATGTAGGGTAATTTTAGGATTTTGTGATATCTTCAGCATTATAAATAACACCCAACATCTGTGTTAATACACATATTTAACTTCCAAGGCGCAGCGCTTGATTAGTGTTTTGTTTACATTCCGTGGTATAATTAAACAAACACCGCTAACCGCAACAAATTCAAAAGTTAAAAACGTAACACTGAAAAATTTGCAAAAAGAAAAAAGAATTATATACATATAAGTAGGACTTGCCTTAATGTTTAGGTTTTTTTTTTTAATGATATTGTTTTGGGAAATGCACAATATTCGTAAAATCACATGATGTTTGACACATCAAGACGTTCAATTTTACCTTGCAGGGACATTTCTACAAAAGAAAACTATAAATTTCTTCCACAGAGTACTGAATGAAATAGTTATCGCCACTAAATCGATATGCCTGCATAATATAATTTCTAGAAAAGTCTGCATTACATTAACATAACCAAAAGAAAGATATCTGTGTAAATTTGGCAGAAAACAAATAACACACTTACTCCGCATGCGCGTGGACTCGTTTGCGGTTTTTCTACCTTTCAACCACTCTCACTCACTCTCTCTCACACTCTCTCGCTTATTCACTTTCTCACACACTCTCTCTCTCACTCTCACTCTCTCTCGCACACACACAGGCACACACAGAAAGAGACACATGTGCGCGCACACACACACACACACATGCGCGCGCACGCACACACACACACACACACACACACACACACACACACAACTTAAGCAAGCAGATTCAGAGCATTTCTAGTGAAGGCAGAAAACTTAGTTAAGCTGCACAACTGCTATGAAAATGTTGGTAACAGTAGAATCGAACTGCGCCACGCGCCATATTGCAAACAAATGTGAAGGAAACGAGTCGTGCCCACACTTGTTTTAAGTTAAATACGTGTTAATAGTAAACAAATTAACTTTAGATTTTACATTATTGAAAATTGATGTACAATTTTAAAGCCTTTTTTTTGCTGTGGTCGGTATTTTTTGCTTTGACTCGGCACCCGAATAGAGAATAAAAATAGTTGCGTGAAAAAAAAAATAGTTTACTGCGCTGTTTATAACAAACATTATATTTGTGTTGAAAACCAATAAATTGATGGAAATAATAAATATTTGACTCAATTGTGCTTGAAGAAGAACATGTCAAGTGTTGGAATATTTAACTTTGATTAGAGCGATGCAAAATTTGTGGTGCGTAGGCCTACATTATTTTCAATATCTCGAGTTGCTGCAAAGGCCGTATTATCGTCCTGTGTTTTTAATTCGGCACTAATTATTATCGGGAAAACTTCCAGGAATAACATACAGAATCGGGAGAAAATTGGTATAGATATCACAGTAAATATCGTGAGTGAGTGGGTGTAAGGTAAGTGGATACACGGAGAAATAGAAAATAAATACCGTAGTATCGGCGCTAAGAATCAGCCGATACTCGAGTATCGTTATCGGCCCAGCCCTATTTAAAACTATACTCCACTGTTACTTCCAATTTTTCTGAAGCCCTACTAAAGTTATACTTCTAGGATACAAAGCTTAGAAAACAACACCAGAGGGACAATGCACAGCATTCTTGCGCACTCAGTGTAATAATGTTTTACATAAGAACTATTTCTTAGTAGGCATTACCAACATGTCTATTTATTCCTATTAGTTATAAATTAAATATTATAATTAATAGATAAAAATATAAGCAAAAGTTCAATTTAACCAAAAATAAGGTACTTTTATGTTAACATAAATCTAAAATGCTTGTGATATATGACTTAATTAGGAAACAACCAAACATGCCATACATGGGGTGCTTTTCTCCAAGTTTGATTCAAAAAGTGTGAAGAAACCATGAATAGACTATAACAGTAATGTTTGCAGCTAGGAACAATGTCTTAGTGTCTTATTAACTTCAACAGAGATCAATAGCAAAGCCCCATATATCACAAACACTAAGTATCTAGAGACAAAATAACATAACTTTATGTGAACTCAATTGTCATCTTGATGAACAGTATTAATGCATCATATCGACTGCACTTAGAATTTTACAATAGAAAATGTAAGGGAATTGAGTTTTCTGAAAAAACGGAAGCAGATAACCAGAATACTGTTCAAGTGACTTAAGAGCACAGCATGCATACCACATATACAATATGGGCATATCAGCTGTCAACTGCTGAGTGCGCTGTCAAAAAAGAGATCGCCATTTCATATTCATATGACTAGTACCTGGCAGATGGAACACAAAACTACTCTTATTTGCAATAAAATTGATTAACGAATACAAATTGCATGAGTAACTAAAGTTGGAACACAGTATCGTCATAGCCAGACAAAGGATTAATTTGCATTTAATGCAGTTTGCTTAAATATTACTCAAGTCCTCTCTGTTCTTTTTATTTCTGATAAATTTGTGTCAGTATGGTTTTATTCTGAAAGTTGTCTTATCTTCGCGTTTGCTGGTTCTGAGCTGTGTATTCAAACAGATGAGTTTGGGTTGCTACCAATATCTCATGGTAAATAAATTCTTTATGTTGTATGNCTGAGCTGTGTATTCAAACAGATGAGTTTGGGTTGCTACCAATATCTCATGGTAAATAAATTCTTTATGTTGTATGCGTTTGTGTTATGTTATGTATTATGAAGCCAGACTATTAATTCCTACACAAATTTTGCCTTCACACTTGTTGAATAGCCATCCCCTCATTGTAAAATGTTCACGGTAGGGGGCTCCCACATGGTACACCAGAGACGTAACAAAGCTGACCACAGAAGGTGACTGTATTTGTACCAAGAGTCCTGTGGTTTGCAGACCCATGCGTACTATTAAGAATAAATTCCCTTGGTGGGTTAAGATTCCTCTAAATTATGCAAGGTTTAGACAAAAGTTAGGTTATGTGATTATTAAAGGATGTTAGGATGCAAAGAACAAGTAAGGTTAAGGCTCGGCTTCATCTATTTCTGGAAACAATGAGGGCTGGTTTTGGTAAGATTCTACTGTATACAAAATCTGCAGTATTTATTGTGCCATTATTATTTTGAGAGAAACTCTTATGGCCAGAAAGTTTAAAACAATGGAGATCACTTATACCTGGACAGATCCTAGGATGCCAACCAGAGTAGATGTGGAGGCACAGGGGGCAAGGATGACCCCAGTCGTACGGTACTCCGACTCAAGACTGTAGGTGCGTAGCTACTAGGTAGCTGGGCCGCGTGCCGAGCTAGGCTGATGAACGACAATTGGCTAGCGGTAANACTCTAGGTGCGTAGCTACTAGGTAGCTGGGCCGCGTGCCGAGCTAGGCTGATGAACGACAATTGGCTAGCGGTAATGAACCTTAAGGCATCGGTGCCTTGTGAAAGAATTTTCTGGTATTATTGTCTACTTGCAGTTCTGTTTATATACAACTGCTGTGACGTTTGTGTGTTGTCAACATTTTGTTTTAGTTATATTTATTTGCCACAGGTTTGTTATGTAATTTTACGTTTGTTTATTTTATAGCTGTAAATTTAGTATTTGAATCTGTATTTAAGTTAACCATTTTATAATTTGTTTCGGAAATGATTTTTTCACACATGTTAAAATTTTCCCTTTGTCTATGGATGTTTTCATTTTGTTTTATTGAGACTGACTTGGTGAACGATTTAAAATTACATTTAATGTAGTGCATTATTAGAATCAAACATTTTATTGAATGTAATTTTCGTTTTCCATAATTGTCTTCATTGTTTGGCTTGGGTTTGTACAATGGGGTCCACCATAACTAAGGATGATGATGATATTTATTTTTATCAGGCTACATCATCATAATTGGTAGTTATTATTTAGGACAGCCAAATTATGTTTAATAAGTTTATTTTGGCAAGGAAGTGAAAAAAGAGCCCTGTGAGCCCAAATTTTGCAGTAGTTGAACATTTTAATTTTGGATTGCTACTTCAAGATCACTATACTACGTGTACAAGCCTGCAGTGACGTGCAACAATATGAACTGTCTTAAACAAAAATAATTCAAGTGCTGTTCCATAAACTGTATAACAGCAGATGTTATTGTGTAGAGCCAAGAGTTAAAAACTGAGCACATGTGGTAAATTAAAAATCACAGGAATTTACAGATAATATGCCAAAGGTGAACTCAATACATTATCAACATTTAAGAAGATATTGCCGGGTGTGTGGAATTTGTTTAACAAATACTTATGTACATTTCAAGTGTGTATACAGGAGAGACTCACTATCTTCAGTTTTGTGTAATTTTACACAAAATTGGACGGGATGAGTCCTGCTAGGGTTGCAGTTTATTCCAATGCCAGCTTCAAACCACGCAACGGTAGTACCAGCTTGGTGCACACACAGAGAGGCAGCAAGTGACATAGTAGAACAGCGTGATCTTCATTGGACAATGATTATTTGAATCATAATGATGGTACATGTATTTATATATTTTCTGAGATATTAATATTATTTGTTAGAACATTTCAATGAACTTAAGTATGCATTTGTGTTAATGTTTTCTTCAAGAATCATTTATGTATCATAGAGAGCATAATGCGTAGAGCTTGTGAGATATTTTAAATGTTTATGTCTTCATGTTTTTTAATGTTGTGTAACAACGTGTTTTCATTAAATTTTCTGTAGGTAATGTTGAACCACTTACTGCAGTTGTTGAAGAAGTCGGTGCACAGTCGGGCAGAGTAACATCCTACAAATAAGCCGTGTGAGACAGCCGCGAACTATGGGTTGCGGCCTCTATATATACCCAGAGCACGGGGGCAGCAGAGGGGTCATGGAGAGAGGCAACAGAGAAGTGGTGGAGATGACCAAAGGCGACCGAAGCTGGTGGCTCGTTTCCCCCTCCGCGGCCGAAGGCTGAAGGGGTAAGTGCTCCAACAGGATGCATCAGATGGGTCAAGCCAACCCAGGCTTCAAGGGTGATGTATGGCGTATAAGGCTTAATGTCTCTTCTTAGGAGGTGGCCGCGGCTGTGGCAAAGCTAGAAAGGATAATGACGCCACCCGTGGTGCATCAAAGTGAAGCTTAGGCAAGATGTGTATNGGCAGAGTAACATCCTACAAATAAGCCGTGTGAGACAGCCGCGAACTATGGGTTGCGGCCTCTATATATACCCAGATCACGGGGGCAGCAGAGGGGTCATGGAGAGAGGCAACAGAGAAGTGGTGGAGATGACCAAAGGCGACCGAAGCTGGTGGCTCGTTTCCCCCTCCGCGGCTGAAGGGGTAAGTGCTCCAACAGGATGCATCAGATGGGTCAAGCCAACCCAGGCTTCAAGGGTGATGTATGGCGTATAAGGCTTAATGTCTCTTCTTAGGAGGTGGCCACGGCTGTGGCAAAGCTAGAAAGGATAATGACGCCACCCGTGGTGCATCAAAGTGAAGCTTAGGCAAGATGTGTATAAGCACTGGCGTTGGAGTGCACCTGGGCAGAGTGATGTTCTGCACAAGTGTTGTACAAGTCAGCTCCGAACTTGCGGGTCCTATTTATACCTGAAGCACCAGGCCAGTGCGGAAAGGCGGTAGGGTGAGGCGAGAGTGGCAAAGATGGCCGTTGTCAGCAGCTGGAGGGGTGATGAGCACCTGGGCGTGATGCGGGTGTCTGACTAGCTGGCAGCAAGCAGCAACCGACACACGTGCATGTGTCTGACATCAAAGCAGTGGGCACAGCTAATGTTCTTCTTGAGCTCGCTGTGGCGAGGTTAGATTGGGAAAACAATGTTGCCAGTAGTGTGTTTTTTGTTAATGAAGGGTTATAATTTATAGATAAAATATATGTAAAGTTAAATTTAACAAAAAGTAAGGTATTTCTATGTTAAAAATATATAAAAGGACAAGAATTCAAATACTCGCAGGAAAGTACTTGTCAACAGGCACACAAACACAAAGAAGGACAACACATTTTTCACGTGGTTGCACGATTGCAACGTTTCGCTGGCTAAGCCAGTTTCGTCAGGCAGCGAGTTGTAGGACACTGCAGTAGCACACCGCCATCTTGTGTCTGTCCTTTGTGTAACTATCTAACTTTCCTGTGTTTCCACCATACTGCAGAGCCAACAGGCATGCTCCCAACCTGGGACACCGAAAGAAATAGCAGACAAACCACTTATGCCAAATGCACACGTGATACAATCACCTCCACCCGGCAAGCTGAGCAAAACCAGTTGCCCCTAAGCGAGCGCAGGATACTACACGTACATAGGAAAACGACTAAGCTTCATTTTTTCTCCAAGAGAGCGTAGCAAGGGATGTGCCGACCACGAAGAGAGGGGCCAACCTCGACGAAGATGCCCGAACCGAAGGAAGCCGAAGGAGAGCGCAGTCAAGCTGTGTATAAGGCCAGACATGCCCCAGATCGCCAGTTGTCTCAGTGTTGTCTCGCATCGCCTTGTACATTCAGCAGCTCACTCTACCACAGCCATGATAGAGCTCTACGCTCCTGCCTTCTCTACGAGAACCTACCACCGCTAGAAGTCTTCAGACCTGCTAACCCACCGAAGAAGTCTTCTAACCATTTTACACACACTCCACTTTGGAGCATTTTCCGCAAGTCTCTTCACGACAACAGTAGTCAACAGTTAGGGNTAACCATTTTACACACACTCCACTTTGGAGCATTTTCCGCAAGTCTCTTCACGACAACAGTAGTCAACAGTTAGGGTTTGAGCCCTTCTCACGGCTACCTGATTTAGTTGCTCTAGCTTTCTTTGCCAACAGGTCCCCTTTACCTGTTTTAACACAACTTCCGCTGATTGCTTGAGAGCCACAAGAGCCTAGGAGTTAGTATGAGTTACCGTGTTTATTCTTTCGAGAATAAATACGTTCGAGTCTAAACCGCTGTGTTCTAAATCTAGGGTGAATTGTATACCTCTCTCTGCTACCTAGTAAACGCAATTCCTCAAGGGTGAGGCAGGTGATTGCGCCTTTATACCCGATTTTTGTTAATAGAGTAGGACTGCGGGTTCCCTTGACTGGGCAGTACCTGCAGGGTGGCCACTCTCCAGGAATTCACAAATTCCAGGTTTTTTTCCAGGTTGTTTCAAGGTTTATCAAGGATGTCTACGCCAATGTTAAAAACAGGAAAAAAAAAATTTACATTAATACTGGTGATTTACTGGAGACCACATTTTACTTTTAAATATTTTTAAATAATGACTAGTACAAGTAGCAGGATACATGTGAAAACTGTGTGCAAATAAAACTTTAAGAATTGATATAAAAACATGACTGTTTTTCCAGGAAAAAGAATTAACTAATTAATAATATACTGTAGAGAAAGACATTAGAAACCACATAGCAGTTAAAAAGAAAAGTTAACTGTGGAAAAGTGCGAAACAATAAAAAAAATAATAACTTTATACAATTTANTAACCATTTTACACACACTCCACTTTGGAGCATTTTCCGCAAGTCTCTTCACGACAACAGTAGTCAACAGTTAGGGCTACCTGATTTAGTTGCTCTAGCTTTCTTTGCCAACAGGTCCCCTTTACCTGTTTTAACACAACTTCCGCTGATTGCTTGAGAGCCACAAGAGCCTAGGAGTTACCGTGTTTATTCTTTCGAGAATAAATACGTTCGAGTCTAAACCGCTGTTNCGTGTTTATTCTTTCGAGAATAAATACGTTCGAGTCTAAACCGCTGTGTTCTAAATCTAGGGTGAATTGTATACCTCTCTCTGCTACCTAGTAAACGCAATTCCTCAAGGGTGAGGCAGGTGATTGCGCCTTTATACCCGATTTTTGTTAATAGAGTAGGACTGCGGGTTCCCTTGACTGGGCAGTACCTGCAGGGTGGCCACTCTCCAGGAATTCACAAATTCCAGGTTTTTTTCCAGGTTGTTTCAAGGTTTATCAAGGATGTCTACGCCAATGTTAAAAACAGGAAAAAAAAAATTTACATTAATACTGGTGATTTACTGGAGACCACATTTTACTTTTAAATATTTTTAAATAATGACTAGTACAAGTAGCAGGATACATGTGAAAACTGTGTGCAAATAAAACTTTAAGAATTGATATAAAAACATGACCGTTTTTCCAGGAAAAAGAATTAACTAATTAATAATATACTGTAGAGAAAGACATTAGAAACCGCATAGCAGTTAAAAAGAAAAGTTAACTGTGGAAAAGTGCGAAACAATAAAAAAAATAATAACTTTATACAATTTAAACTACCATAAATGGTAAAATTCTCACCAAACTTGTTTGTATGGCATGTCTGTCTCTAAGTCCCTCTTGACCACAGAAAACAATCTCGAGTCATATTTAATTTGTAAACTTAATAACCATAAAAGAAACTATAAACTAACGCAAAAAGAAATAAAGTCGCTTTGTATCTAAACATCTATAAAGATTTGTAGTTCACTGAAATTACAAGATTTTTATTCATTTCAGTGGTCTGAAAACTACTGCAACAAAACTAACCACAGCCATACTTAAAGTTATTTTGATTGAATATCAATAGAACACAATTACCTAGTCACAAACAGTTAAAACTGAAGTGTGACACGTATATAGACTAATTCTTTTTTTTACTGAGACTACGTATCATCACGTGTGCACCACATCCCCTACACGTGATACAACCCTGAACAGCAGCTACCCAAGCCAACATTACGACTCCTATAATAAGGTGGATGCCTAGAGACCGTAATGCACCTGAAAGAAGAATACATTAAATTGCCCCTGCCTTAAATAAAACCCAGTGAAATGGGAAAATACCAGTAAACCACGCCAGTGAAACTGCGCTGAACTTGCACAGCAGAAGCAACCCGCACATCAGGGAGGCCTGCTTCCAGCCACCCCAAGAGATTGGAGCAGAGTAAGGCTCTGCCCAGGAGGGAGGAGCTACCTGAAGCTCGAGGGCACCCCGAGACGACCACCAGAGCAGGATAATATATGTCCTTGCACTGCTGCAAAATGTCAGTTGGATTCCAGCAATTCGCCCCACAACCTCGTGTGATGGGGATTTCTGCTCAGTCTACTCTCTTCCGCTCTCCTCACGAGAGAAAAACACCTGATCGTCAGCTAGCAACGCCAGACTTCTTCAGCACCTGCTGCAGCTCCAGAAAAGTCGTCGTTCCCTCCTTAACACTTTCCATCAAACCCACACCCCATAACTCCCCTTAAGTCTCTGCAGGACACCACCACCTTCAGTTAGGGTTTAGTTGTTATCTCTGCTAGCTAGTTGTTGCTCTGTGCTCTTATATTTTCGCTCTTCAGGCCTGGCTCTTCAAGTCGACAGGCACCTTCACCTGTCTTTGCTAACCTTCCAAAAGAGTTAATCAGAGCCTTGGTTACAGTAGGAGAGTACGGGTCACCATGTCTTATTATAAAGAGAATAAAACACAAAAGCCAAACCTATCGCCCTTGTCTGATTTTATAGTACATGGAAACTCAACACTGTATGATTCCCGGAATGTCTGGTAGTAATACTGCTTTTTTCTACTCATCTTTAGTTTTAAACTTTGCAGAGTCGACAATAAGTAACCCATCAAGACATCACAAAAACATGGCCGGCAAAAGACATAATACATACCATATTGTAATCACAGTCCATATGTAGTTACATACAACTTTTATCGCACACTTTTTTAAATTTTCAAACACATGTTTCAACTAGACTTCAAATTGAAACAGTTTTTGGTAAAATCAATGGCCATACGTATTCACATTCACAAAAAAATCCGGTAGCTGTCAAAAACTGCACAGACGAAAAAATGCAACTCTAACAAACAATTTATACGCAAAAATCAATTGTCACCCTCTCGTAACACAATCTTTTGGATGCAGGTGAAATCAGTATCGATATATATCGTCACAACACTGGTTTCCGTGTTTTAAAGTAAAATAATCTCCAAAATAATTTTTTTACAGATTCAGAATCAACTAACGAAAAAACGGAAGAATGTACGTATTTCCAGAAAACAATATATAGCAGCTTTTTCCGGAAGAATTCCGGAAAAATCTGAGAGGTTGGCAGGTATATTCATGAATTGTTCTGGCGACGTAAAATTTTCTTTACGTTTTTATAATTACCAAAGTGATCACCATGCAAATAGTTTTGTTATACGCACGTATATTAAGTAACTGAAAGATAATGCTACATAACAAATGGAAAATTGTAAAACTTAATGTTTGTACGAATTTTTATAGTAAAATAAGCTTGCGCTGTGTGTTTTAGATACACTTAAACAAGCAATTTTGTTGATATTTCACGAATACGGGAATTACTACAGAATTGAGCAAATTAACATAATTTCTCAGTATTTCACATTATTTCGCAGTTCGCAAAAATTCCTAGACCCTGACAATGTAATGTCAAGACTTAAGATATATATTACTTAATTTACTACTAACATAACAGGGAATCCATATGCTAGTGTCTACGGTTAATGTTAATGGGCAGTGACTAAGTTTGATTTCAAAAGAGCTTACTTCAACACTAAAAGTTTCTATCAGAAGTGGGTGCTAGTACCTGCTGGTTGTATGGAGTGATGATGCCGATGGCTTCCTCGGACACGCCAGCAGCCAGCAGTCGCTCCACCACCTCCCTCACTATCTGGGCCTCACCAACATTCTGCCGTGACGACAGCACATCCTCCTCCTTCAGTCGGCAGCCCGCGGTGTCCACCAGCAACAGCGGTGTCTCTACGACAAAGGCAGCCACTTCTTTTATCATTGCAGTCACAAAGCTCCTTTTCTGACAATTGACTTACCCTCCATCTTCATGGCTAAAACTGCCATCTGAAATGCAACAAGGTAGCCTAGCAATTCACAAATTAGCTTCAACCTGGCACAATCAATAAGTTTAAATACATAGAGATAGGTGGCCAACGTAGCTAGTGTGAAAAGGGGTCGCGTCACGGATGTGCAAAGTATGAGGGTGACCCCGAAGACTGGTAGTGCTTGGACTCGACTGATACTGGGTACTGATACTTGAGTGATACTGGGTGTAACGCTAAGTCTAGTAGTAGATGATGGCACGAAGCAACCGTGTGGTTGAACTACAGCATAACCCCGTAGCTGGTCAGTGATAGCTAAAGCTAACACGGCAGCGATTATGCTGAGGTTTGAAGTGTGTCAGCGACAGGTATGCGCTCAAGACAGAGTGACATTCTGAGACTGCCACTCAGTGAAACAGTCACAAACCCTGGTCTGCGGCTGGTATTCATACTTTAAATCCAGCACCGGTGAGGTGGATGCAGAAGAGATTGAGAGAGAGGAGAAGGTCGCCAGCAGTGTGGCATGGATATGCAGCAGTTACCCCTCCACAGCGAGTGTGAGGAGGGGAGGTAAGCCAGCACACGCAAAGTGCAGGTCAGTGGTGTGCTGCGGGCAGTCGACTTACAGACGGAGGCAGAAGGCATGCTCTGTCTAACATGGCATCAATGGAACCTGCAGCATGCACAGCCTAATGTCTCTTGCTTGGGGTGCTTTGACGGAGGCTAGGGCGAGTAAATGATGTCACCTGATGTGCATCAAGTTGAAGCTGAATTTCAATGAGAAGCTGGTGTGAAGCCTGGTGATAATCTCATACCTAACAGCAATGCTGTGCCTCAGCCTGAAACAGGTAACAGCAGAGATACGCAGAGATTCAACCAGGCATTTCTTCAGAGCCCCATCATGCTCACAGCATCATCACTTGGCTGTGTGACAATGAAACATGGTATTTCGTGCACAACTTAGGTATAACTTTGCTGAGAAAATAATTAATTACTTTAAATTTAATCAATAAAATGTTTAGTTTTAAGTCAGAGACGTCTTAAAATGTACTGTTTGGACAAAATTTTTGCATGTATAGGGAACCACAATATCTGTAAAAATTACCATTCAAAACATTTGATACTAAAAAATAAACTCCATTTATACAGCACAAAAGTGATAATTATGGCACCTTGAAACTTACCTCTTGTTACATCACTCACATGCAGACTTTCATGATTACAGACAATCATACTGTATACACCCTTTGTTTACTCCATCACTTTTCCAAATGGTTTTTGTATATTGGAATTATTTTTAATGGTTGACGCATGGCGGTCTAGGGACAGGAGCGCGTTAACGTCTCAATAGGTGTTAATTATTTTTAGTTCTGTGTTATATCAGTCACACTGGCTCGGGGAGCAGACCTCACTAAGGCGGGGTCTGCAAAATCTGGTGCTTGGCCTTAAAGGTGCCTTTATACAGAGTTGGGCGGGTAGGCCGCCGACTGGCCACAAAGTCTAGCTGAGCTAGGATGGACTTGTGTGTGCGGGTTGTTGGCGGAGCCGCTAGCTTACCTCTCATTGTCGGGCATTGGGTACTTGTCGGCGTTGGTCTGGCGGCGGGTTTCCTGACCCGGCTGGCTGGCGGCGACGGCGTCTGCTGGACGACTTGGGTGAGAGACTGACTCTACTGCGGCAGGGGGGCATCCGGCCCGTTAGTGCTGGTCGGCGGTGCTGGTCCGACATCATCAGATAGCTCGATGCCTAATTCCAGAGGTAAGCCTAGGCGGAGGAACTCAACAACTGGGTGTGCAACTCCGGGGAGTTTCACCAGGGGACCAAACAAGTGACTGGGGGGAAATGTGAGGTGAGGCCTCAACAGTTGGTGGGTGGCGTGAGCTCATTCCAGAGGGGTTAGGTAGCTGAAGGCTGGGGCAGGATGTTTAAGTAGTGCTTGCTTGCCAGCTAAGATGCCAGCTGCCTTCCTGTCACTCCCCTTACTACTCCTCCTGTGGGTGAACGGCATTTACCAGGAATGAGGTGCTACGGTTCACTTCCGCAACGGGGTGGCAGGCAACGATAACCCTAGCCAGAGTGTATCCCAGAAGGGGTAAATCCTTTCTTGCAAGACCTGGCACCCTCCGGCGAGTTTATACGCGGTGGAGGTAGTGGATTAGCTCACAAGACTAATCTTGCCTCTTCGTCATGTGTCNTAATCTAGCCTCTTCGTCATGTGTCTTGCTAGTGGTTGTGGCTCTACCGTATGTGTGCACCAGGTACCTTTGCATGCCTGGTCCGCAGTATGGGTGGCCTTCTATTGGGTTGTATTTTGATGACGTATGTCAAGTTCTTTTAGGTGACAGGCTGCAGTCCTAGACTAAGCTCAGCAAAACCAGTCAGAAATCCATGGTTCCATGCCTCTTCATTGGGAGGTGACACTTACCAGGAATGACTAAGCACAAGAAAGAGCAGACGGCGGTTAAACTGGAAACGTGTTTTATTCTATCCAGAAAGAACACGGTGATATGTACTCTCCTACTGTAACCAAGGAACTGATTAACTCTTGGAAGGTAAAACAAGGATATATGAAAGGGCCTGTCAATTTGAAGAGCCTTGCCTGAAAGGCGAGCTAGAAGAGCAAAGAGCAACGAATTAGGTAGCTGTGATAATAATTAAACCCTAACTGAAGCTGGTGGTTAAAGGGGATTATGGGGTGTGGGTTTGATGGCAAGTGTTAAGTCCAAGGGGGAGAAAAACAACTCTTCTGGGGTTGCAGCACGTGCTTGAAGAAGTTCGGCATTGTTGGTTGATGATCAACTACTGGGTGGTCTCTCGTTAGGAAAGCGGAAGAGAGCAGAGGGCTCCAGCACACGAAGTGGTGGAGAGCGAGTTGCTGAGTATCAACTGCCGTTGATACTCAGCAACTGCCGTTGATACTCAGCAACTGCCGTTGATACTCAGCATCTCTTCCTGTTGTGCGGGTGATATCGGCTGCGCGAGCACAAGGGTAATTTCGCTGACATGGCTTACTGGCTTTTATCATCTCACAGGGTTTTATTTAACGCGGGGGCGATTTAATATAGTCTTCCTTCGGGTGCACTCCATTCACCAGGCACCAAACTTATTAAAGGAGACAGACTGCAGGCTTGGGTAGCAGCCAATCAGGGTTGTATCACATTTGTAGGGCACATGGCATGCATTTATACATGTACGTATGTACATGTATAATGTACTTGTATATCATGGTACGTAATGACAAATTATTTTTTGGATAAATAACATTCTACACTAATCAATTATATATAATGTGAATTGTGATGCGTATATGAAAAACTTCTCTTTTTTTTTTTTGCTGCTACTACACATTATGACGTGCGCACCACAACCTTACAAGTGATGCAATCCTAAACGGCAGCAACCCAAGCCAACATTATGTCTCCTATTATAAGGTGGATGCCTGGAGACCATAATGCACCCTAAGAAAGAATATATTAAATCGCCCCTGCCTTAAATTATACCCTGTGAAATGCGAATATACTAGTAAACTGCGCCTGAGCTCGCGCAGCAGACGCAACCCCACAGAGCAAGGAAGCCTGCTTCCCTGCCAGCCCGAGAGATGGCAGCAGTGTTTGGCTCAGCCTACAGAGGCAGGAGCTACATCCGCCACCACCAAGCGCAGGTGAATATATTTCCCTGCACCACCGCAGAATGGCAGTTCATATCAGCAGCTCGCCTTTGTACAAGTAGTGCCAAGGCTCTCTGTTCTGTTTGCTCTCTACTGCTCTTCTCATGAGAGACCAACAGTTGATTTTCAGCTACCAATGTCGGACTTCTTCCTGCACGCGCTGCAGCCCCAGAAGAGTTGTCGTCCCCCACCTAACATTTGACATTGCCGTCAACACCCACACCCCATACTTTCCCCTAAGTCCCTTCAGGACACCCACTTAGCTTCAGTTAGGGTTTAGTTGTTATCACAACTACCTAGTTGTTGCTCTGTACTATTTTGCTCGCCCTTCAGGCCAAGCTCTTCAAGCCAACAGGTGCCTTCATCTGTCTTTGATTACCTTCTGAGATTTAATCTGCGCTTGATATTAGTAGGAGAGTATGGGTCAGCATGTCTTATTCTGGAGAGAATAAAACACATTTACAGTTTAACCACCATCTGCACTTTCTTGGATGAACTGATTTTAGTCATCCCCTGTAAGCGTCACCCCTAAAAGGAGAGGCAGGGAACCTCGGATTAATACTGATTTTGCAGATCTTAGGGTAGGACTGCAGCCTGTCCCCTAAAAAGGACAGAACGTACGTCACAAGACAAAACCTATTAGATGGCCACCCATACTGTGGACCAGGCACGTAAAGTTACCTGGTGCACACGTACGGTAGAGCCACCACCATTAGCAAGACACACGACGAAGAGGCTAGATTCCCTTTGTCAGCTAACCTACTACCTCCATGGCATATAAACTCACTGTAGAGTGTACCAGGCCTGGCAAAGAAGGGTCTATCCCTTACGAATCACACTCTAGCTAGGGTTATTGTTGCCTACGGCCCCATTGTGGACGTTGTCGCGTGGCGGTTTAGGGATTATAGCACGACATTGGCTCACATCCATCACCCCCTCACACCACCCCGCCTAGCGCACTTCGCTGGCGCCTACGAGACGGCACGTGGGACCACAGGTAGGTGGAAAATTCCGTTACACGTGGAGCTGAAGCGTAGGCCTTCCCCCTTCACCCCCTTCACCGCAGACACCTCTCGCCCACCGCGAGATCTGTGGAGTGCAGGGCTTTTTCGAGTTATCAGCAAATTATCACGTGTAGTTCGCCTGAACGCAGAAAATACGCACCACGGAAGAAATACTGACGAGCTGTATTGGTGCCGAGGTATTA
>NQII01005273.1:0-92634 GCA_002778355.1 Clitarchus hookeri | reverse complement strand
AAGTGTTGATGTTGTGTATTTGTGAATATATACGAGACAATATATTCGTACTTCAAAATACAACAGTAATAGTCTACCTCATTACAATACCCACAACCTCCACGCACTTTATAGTCGGTGCCTGGGGGACATTAACTCTGACCATATAAGCCGCCATGTCTTCTACAGTGGCGGTACATGAGTCGTCGTTAACGTGATCAGTAGAACCTAATTACTTGGTAAATGCTGTTCACCCACAGGAGGGGTAGTAAGTAGAGCGATAGGATGGCGGCTGCCACTCTCACTCGTAAGTAAGCGTTGATTAAACGACCTGACCTAGCCTTCAGCTACCTCACCCTCCGGGAACGAGCTCACACCGCCCGCCAACTGTTGAGGCCTCACATCGCAGCTACTCCAAGCCATTTGTTTGGACCCCTGGTAAAGCTCCCTGGAGCTGTACACCCAGCCATCGAGATCCTCCCCCTAGGCCTACCCTTAGACCTAGGCATCGAGCGCATGGACGATCCAGACGCAGCTCCACCAACCAGCACCTGTGGGCCGACAACCCGCCAGCCACAGTCGAACACGTCTCCCTGTCGAGCCGTCCAGCAGACACCGTTGCCACAACCCAGCCAGGCCAGGAGACCCGCCATTGGACCAACGTTGACGAGCACCCGTCGACCGGCTGTGGGAGGTAAGCCAGCGGCTCCGCCAACACTTCACAATCACAAACCCGCTATAGTACAAATTGTCTTTGTGCCAAGCAGGTGGTCTGTCCGCCCGACGCTCTATAAAGGCACCATAGGCTAAGCACCAGATCTTATAGACTCCGATGCATTAGGGTCTGTAAACCCCTTTTACCTGTGCGCCTGATCTAGCACAAACTAAAAACGACTTCTATTGAGGCGCGGACGTGTTCCTGTCCATAGATCGTTATGCATCAGATGCAAATTTGAATCAAAAGTATTTTTTCACAACTAAAATGCAGCTCATGTTCAGAAGTGACTGATGGTAATTATAGTAAAACTCTAAGAAGTTTATGATGTGATTGAAAAATTAAACTAATTTTAGGCAGAGAAAACTTCTAAAAATATATTACATATGTACGTACACACAATGACAGAGAAAACAGAGTGATGAAAGCGGGAGATACACAAAGAGAGAGAAAAGAGAGAGATGACACACCAGTGTCCTCATTCGGCTCGACGCCATCGAGATGGCACAGCAGGTGATCAGCAACGGAGGTGTGGGCAGACACTTTGCCTTCGTACATGAAGTCAGAGACCCAGCGCATGATGCGAGCATTCATGCGGTGCTGGACCGTGAGCATGCGGAAGCAGCGGTCATGTAGGCGCGCGATGGCTCGCTCCATAAGACTGAGCTCCAGCTCGCAGGGGGAGGGGGAGTGCACGGTGGGGGGCAACTGGAGGTGGTCCCCTGCCAGGATGGCCTTCTTTGCCCATGGCAGAGCAACCCAGCTGGCTGCCTCCATCGCCTGCACACACACGCAGAACACACTGTTACCACCAGTTTGCCACACAAGCCCTCATGAATTACTGGTTTGTGCTTATTTCAGTTTTTTAGGGACACTTATTTTGAAGCTACAACTTTACCTCTCTGGCAACATACACTACTTTGTAGAACAATAAAATTCTGAACTTTCATCAAGTAATTATAACGTAATTGTACAGCATTATTTTAAAATTATCAATGGATTCTTGCCATTTCACATTTATCGGATAACATGAATAAATTTTGGTAATCACTTTTGAATAGGAGTACCCCACAAAAACCCATCAGCCAACCGCAATGTCTGCCATGTTTCCCACATGCGAAAATCAGGTAACCCTGTCAGTTTCGACCCAAGTAGATACCTCCACTAACCACTATTCTCCAGCCATGATTAGATCACAGGTACATGGTAAATGAAAATATGCACATTTTCTCAGCCTGCCTTTAGACAAGGTTGACAACACGGTCAGCTTGTGCTAAACGGAGCCCATAGCCCTATCTGATGGACAGACCTATCACACTGAAAAGCAAGCCTGAATAATGACTGAGGTGACAGATGAGAGAGGCGTGGAGCAGCAGCAAAATGCAGATGGTGGAGGAAACTGCGAAACCTCTTCCCCACACCACAGTAGTGTCTGCTATAATCTCCATATGAGAACTCCCATATAAACAATTCACACCTGCCAAGGCCTAGGACTTAACATGAGACATCAGTGGCTTTAGTTAAGTGACTGATAACTGAGCCAATCAAACATCCACATGTACACAGTGACATTACAAAAGTGTTGTGCAAACAAAACTGTTACAGCATGCAGACAGCCATCAGTCAGAGGAACCACAATGTATGATTTATGAGGGACCAAATAAATAATTATGCATGCAGGAATGCAGGCTTGATCCTAGCTCTTGGTTCTATATCGACGGTGGAAAGATAAACATTACCAACTGAAAATTTGGCGGATATTGAGTTATATACATCACTGGACTCACAAACAAATCCTGCATCAATGAGTCCTACTCTCATGCTTCTGTGATAGTTTTTGCTGTCGCTTAGATATTTTGTATTTTGTTGATTATTTACAGTTTTNGTCCTACTCTCATGCTTCTGTGATAGTTTTTGCTGTCGCTTAGATATTTTGTATTTTGTTGATTATTTACAGTTTTTGGCGACCAAGCGACCAAAATTCTGATCATTTGGTAAATTATTACATTTGGGACATTTTTCGAAACTGTTTTTGTANTGGCGACCAAGCGACCAAAATTCTGATCATTTGGTAAATTATTACATTTGGGACATTTTTCGAAACTGTTTTTGTACTTAGTAAATTTTACATGTTTTTCATTTAAACTATTTTGGCTTTTAGTCTCTGTTTCCTGATCCTATGAAACAATATTACTATATTTAGCTATATTTACCCTCTCGAAAATAGATATACATTCTGACTTTAGCCTTTTTACCTTACCTTAAATATTTGCCATTTGGCATTTAGATATTTTATAAGAGTTCTCATTTACAAAAACATGTCGTATAGTAATGTTTTTCTTCATTTAAAAGAGATTACATTTGTTGCTTACGTCAATATGACCTGCCGTTGTCTGTATTATTTTTGGCGCTTAGATATCTTTTGCGGGAAGAAATTGTAATTAAAACGGAGGTTAAGCCATCCGCGCATATCTTGCATTGTCGTTTGACAATGCTGCAAAGTGGTCTTGGAGTGGCTGTTGGGAACAACAACTCAATCAGTATGCGACAAAACGTCCTTTAGTCAACACGTGCGTCCCGCCGTTTTACCGCTTGGCTACGATATCTGGTAACTATTTTTATTTGAAGTGCAGTTTTCTTTAGCTGTGTTCTATGTTTCCATTTTTTTAATGAGTATGAATTATTGTTTTACAGTTATGGATTAACAAAAACCACGTTCATCCAAAAAGTNGTTTCCATTTTTTTAATGAGTATGAATTATTGTTTTACAGTTATGGATTAACAAAAACCACGTTCATCCAAAAAGTCGACCTAGCTTTGATGAATGCAGGTAAAAACTACATCGGAAGCAATTATAACCTTGGCAATGTACCTACTTACCTACCAATCTCTTGACAAATGACTTTTACCTATTATGTGATGATAACTATCATTTTATTGTTCTTTGTAGGATTCTATGCCTTTACAACATATGTTCAATANTTGTAGGATTCTATGCCTTTACAACATATGTTCAATATTAATACACAAGCTGATAAAGTAATTATAGATGGTAAATTTTTGAAGCAAAGGCAGCAAGAACGCAGGAAACATTCATTTGATAAGGAATCGGTATGTACCTACCTGCATTTTATTTATTTATTGTANGTTTCCATTTTTTTAATGAGTATGAATTATTGTTTTACAGTTATGGATTAACAAAAACCACGTTCATCCAAAAAGTTGACCTAGCTTTGATGAATGCAGGTAAAAACTACATCAGAAGCAATTATAACCTTGGTAATGCACCTACTTACCTACCAATCTCTTGACAAATGACTTTTACCTATTATGTGATGATAACTATCATTTTATTGTTCTTTGTAGGATTCTATGCCTTTACAACATATGTTCAATATTAATACACAGGCTGATAAAGTAATTATAGATGGTAAATTTTTGACGCAAAAGCAGCAAGAACGCAGGAAACATTCATTTGATAAGGAATCGGTATGTACCTACCTGCATTTTATTTATTTATTGTACTTACATCTATTTATTGTGTATTTTGCTAATCACCACACACATTATGGCGTGCCCTTGTAACTAAAAAAGGGTGTAGCCAAAGTATACAGCAGGCATTGGTGTACAAAATGGTGGTGTAACGTTTATGTTAAATTTCATTGTACCTACTTAATACTTAGGATTCCGTATCCTAAGTGTCCAAACCGAACAGGATCCTATTGTTTTAGCAACGGTGTGTGTCTGCCTGTCCGTCTGTCAGTGGCTTCAAATTACTAAACACATCACGATAAGGAATTGGAATTCAAATTACCTATGTAAATCCTAGACTTTACGTAATGAGCTGTTTATAAACAATAAGATATAAGCGGCCAAGTGCGAGTCGGACTCGTACACTGAAGGTTCGACGGTATTTTTTTTACTATGAAGTGTACTTGTTTTATAGTAGGCGGAACCCTCAGTGAATGAGTATGATTATTTTTAATTTCACTCTAAAAGTCGCACATTAAACTCTATACGCAACTAGCAGATAGCCCATGTTGACTATTTCACACTATGATTTCCTTCATCTTAAGAGTATTGTAATGAGCTGATGTCCTTATCATTTATATTCTTTTTTATTAGGATAAAACGCTGATAAATGAACTTACTTCAACTATCCCAGTCGCAAGTACTTCTAAGATACCTACTGCTAACAAAGAAATTGAAAACCGTGACCCTTTCTGTGAAGATCCTTTTCTTGTAGATCCGGGAGCTGATTTAGACAGTTTAATTAATACGCATCGTCGTTCTATGGCTAGTCCTGAATATTGTTCACTCACTACTGTATCTTTTATTGAGGATGCCGTTGGTTCATCTTACGTTAATGTANGGCTAGTCCTGAATATTGTTCACTCACTACTGTATCTTTTATTGAGGATGCCGTTGGTTCATCTTACGTTAATGTAGACACTGCACTTGAAGTGAAAAGAACGACTGACGACGATTTTGAAGCTGAAACTGGCTCACCTAGAAAGGCACACGCCGAAACAATCACTTTGCCATCTGGAAATGTAAATACAGCTTTTGCAGGGTCAGAAATCCCTGATATGGCAACTGTAAACTCAGTTCAAATTGCAGATGATGGGTTAAATACGCCAAACATGCCGACTGCAAGCTCCATTGAANGGCAACTGTAAACTCAGTTCAAATTGCAGATGATGGGTTAAATACGCCAAACATGCCGACTGCAAGCTCCATTGAACACAGCACGATCTCGAAAAATTCAACAGTTGATGAGTGCTCCCGTCCTGGGGGATCAAAAGCAAGTTAGTCGAAGANAACAGCACGATCTCGAAAAATTCAACAGTTGATGAGTGCTCCCGTCCTGGGGGATCAAAAGCAAGTTAGTCGAAGAGGTCGCAAATGAATTTGTAAACTCGATAAACGTTATATAGACTACTTATCAGATGAAGATTTTTCAACATTTATGGATTATGATGGGGCGGATTTAGATTCGGATGAATGGTTGGGATCGGACACGTCTGAAGACGATGATATAGGTGACAGTATGGCAAAAAAGAGGCTATATATATCTAAGAAGAAAAAAGAAAAGGGTGGATGACATACAAGAAGACGTTGTGGGTGAAGCAAGTTTGAGACAAAAAAAATGCAGAGCGAACGACAACAAAAATTATCTGACNTACAAGAAGACGTTGTGGGTGAAGCAAGTTTGAGACAAAAAAAATGCAGAGCGAACGACAACAAAAATTATCTGACAATGTTGAATATGTACGAAAGGACGGCAAAACTGTAAATGTCAAATCTGTCCAACCCAATCCATGCAGTGAAAAAAAAAGTGGTAACAAATGTAAAAATATATCGATTGAAAAGAGGTAACAGCTGTTTGATCATTTTTGTTAAGTTTCAGTGGAGCACCGACGAGACTGGCTTGTAAGTGTAACACAAAAGCAGACTATAATGCATAAACGTGCCAGCTCGGAAAAGCATAATACCAATTTTATATACCACATTAACTAAGGAGAAGGAAAAAGGGTCGTATGTTTGCAATTTTTGGCTGCTACTTTAAACATTTCATCAAAATGCATCTACCATACGGTCAAGAACTTTGAATGGGGCTGTGCTAAAGAAAATTTAAGTGGAAAATGTATACCGCCAAATAAAACAAAACCAGCTACTATTGAATCAGTTATGAATTTCATTAAAAGTTTGCCTGCAATAGCATCTCACTATTGTCTGCATGATTCTTCCCGAGTCTACCTACCCCAGTAATTAAAAAAATATTCCAAACTTGTACAGTATTTATAAGAAACGATCTGATGATAATGGAGTGGATTTTGTTGGTGAAAAAGTATTTTGTAGAATATTTACAGAAGACTTTAATATAGGTTTTCACGTGCCCAAAAAAGACAAATGCTTGAAATTTGAGCAGTCAGACACTATAGATTCGGAAAAAGCAAAAGAAAAAGCTAGTCATGAAATTGACAGGGNAGTGATCCTAGCACTCTATGTGTTAGTTTCGATTTGGAAAAAGTTTTAAATGCTCCACACAGAGAGTCTATGCTGTTGTATTATTCCCGTAAATCGGCTGTCTACAATTTATGCTTTTATGAGAATGGTACATGCAGGGTATTTTGCTTTTATTGGGATGAGAGTAATGGCAAAAAGGATTCTAATGTAATAGTCAGTATTCTCCATAGGTATATACAATCGGTTGATGAAAGAGGCGACCAAAAAACTTGTTTCTTTACTGTGACTGCTGTCCAGGACAAAATCGGAACCGGGTAGTCTTGGCGATGATACATTCGACTTTGCAGGAGTGCGAAAATCTTGAAACAATACAAATAAACTATTTACTTACCGGTCACACATATATGCCTGTAGATAGAGTGCATGCTGTTATAGATGCTAATTTAAAGAAAACAATCGTATATGCACCATCACAATGGTACACTGTGTTCAGCACGGCAAGAAAATATCCCTTTCCATACGAGATTGAAAAAGTTAGTAGTGAAGATTTTTATAAATGGGACTCTGTAGCTTATAAATATTGTAAGGGTAATTTAATAGGAAAAATAAGTAAAATTAGGATTGCAACGTTTAAGAAAAATAAGCCTTCAACTATTTCAGTCATGTATACAATGAACAAATCTGCAAAGTAGAGTGTAATCGACACTCAGTCAAAAACTAAAGTGCCTCTTATGTCATGGATCACGTCTGCCAATTTCAAAGCCAAAATATGAGGACTTAGCTAAACTTTGTAAAGACAAAGTTATACCCGCTCATTTCCAAAATGAGTATATCAACATTACATGTTCATCAACTGAAAAAGACACCTTGCCTGAATCAGACATCAAAGTAATTGATTATGATGAGACTTAAATTAGTATTTCCAGGAGTAAAGACTGATTTATGCTAATAATTATAGTTCCTAAGTGTAAGTCTATTCTTAAAAAGTGACCAAGTATCACTGCTTTAATTAGTTTAAGTGTTTAATTACATAGGTAATATAGCAATTTATTTAAGTTATAACTGAGTTACCTACCATGTCATTAAAAGCGATAAAGATTTCAAATGTGATTTTAAGGATCTCGATTCAAAACCAATAATGAATAACTATTCAATAAGTGTTACTAATTATGATTTATTTACTGATATACTTAGTATTAGTATAACATTGTGTCAATATTTTTATAACAATTTCTTATAAGAGTAATATTTGTTATAACTGCGTAATAATTACAAAGCAGGCCAAAAATTACTTTAATTGTGGTAACGTAATATTTGCTAAAAAAAATATTATTTTGAAATTATTCTAAAGTTTACTGTTTGTTATAGTAGTTACTATGTTAGTCGTATCTTACATCTTTATAACACTGTAGATTATGTATAAAAACGTAATTATTCTTTAACTTAAGTACAAATTCAAAGTGCATTATTTATTTAGCTAGGTACTAGGTATTATTTATTTTATTATAACCTATGTTTGTTTTGCAAACATGATAGAAGCTAAGAAGAGTTTTGTTTTTCTATCACTGAGTGAATTGTTAATTTTAAATAAACAAGTGGATGATTAAAAATAGACGTTTTTGAATGAGGGGCTTTTGGTATTTCTTTTTTTTTACACCAAGGTATGAATTATTTAGGTCGAGACCTAGCTATAATTCATACCTTGGTCATAACGTCCCAGATGGACACTATTCAATCATAAAGCATTAAGCAACTTTACCCTGATCATAGGAAGGTTATTTTATTGTTTAGGCTTTGAAGACAATTTAATGACGTTAGATAAAAAAAAAACTCCTTTGGTTGGCATGAGACAGAAAAATTAAAAAGACAAGTTGATGAAAATATTTTAATACCTGCAGCCAAACTCCCTCTTTTGGAAATCAAACCTCAGGCTGGCCAGGAGAGTCAAGGGCAAGAGAAATGTGCCTGTGACAAATTGGAAGATGTGACAAAAAAAAAAACCAGAGACTATTTTCATGAGTGATAAAATAACGTGCTGCATTTTTGTGTTTCCACATTCCCTTTCTCTCTAAATCCTTGCCGGCACTCTACTTATGTAAATTTGGTACATCGATTTTGTATACAAGTGTACTTATGGAGTTTAACCTCTATAGTGAATACAAAAAGTGTTCCCTTCAGATTCATTGTAACAAGGTTCTACTGTATTTATAAAATCATTAGTAACATTTTCATGCTAAAATTTATTCTGTGACGGACATTCAATTTAAATCTTTCTGCTCATAAACAAAATTTTTTATACCAACCCAAATGTGTAGTGAAGCACCAAACACAAAACATCAATTATCTTAAATTTTGGGTTTTGGAAGAATGAGGTTTAACAGTACATACAATCCTTTGCAAAAAAATTAACACCTTGAACGTGCCATCGCAGGGGCACGTAAGTGGATACATGCACACGGCATGGTAGTATGTATACAGAAAACATAAAATTATTGTACCACGCCAAACATGTATTGCAGAGGGCCAAAATTGCACTTAGTATGGTGTTAGATCACCTGTAGCATGGCGACAGGTGGCGATATGGTCAGGCTTGGAGGCATACAGACATTAATGTTCTCCTGAGGAAGAACCTGGCACAGCTAGCACAACAGACCCTCAAAATCCGCCGTAGTTTCCACTGACCGTAGTTGCCGTCCAATCAGGACCTACACGTTCTCGATAGACGAGAGGTCTGGGGACCTTGCTGGCCAAGGAATGTTGAAATGGCATGTTGAAATCACGAAGCAGGNCAAGGAATGTTGAAATGGCATGTTGAAATCACGAAGCAGGTCAGAGATACCCGTGCTGTGTGAGGTCAGGCATTATTCTGCTGGAAAATGGGGTTGTCAAGCTGCACCAGGAAGGAGAGAGCACAGTCACAGAATTTCTTGAGCGTATCACCATGCCGTCAGGGCTCCTTCAATCACCACCAGTGGGGTGTGGGAATCGTACGAAATGGCACGCCACACCATGACACCTATCGATGAGCTNGGTCAGAGATACCCGTGCTGTGTGAGGTCAGGCATTTTTCTGCTGGAAAATGGGGTTGTCAAGCTGCACCAGGAAGGGGAGAGCACAGTCACAGAATTTCTTGAGCGTATCACCATGCCGTCAGGGCTCCTTCAATCACCACCAGTGGGGTGTGGGAATCGTACGAAATGGCACGCCACACCATGACACCTATCGATGAGCCGGTGTGCCACTATACAATTTAGTGTGGATTATGGTGCTGACCAGGATATCTCCAGATTCGAATTTGGAGGTCATCTGTATTCAGATAGAACCGTGATTCATCGCTGAACACCACTCATCACCAATCCGCAAGCTACCAGTTCCCAGCAGGTCACACATGCTTTGTGAAACTCAGGTTCTAATGGTAGACGTAGTAAGCGACGCTGCAAACGACAAATTCCACTCTGCTAGCCGCCTGGTTATGGCACTGGCGGACACAGGCATATCCCCAGCTGCCGTGACATGTCCCTGGATGGTGCACAGCAACGCCTGTGGAGTGTTTACAGCCTGTCGTACAACAAAATGACCCTCTCTGCTGGTGGTCTGCCAGGATCGACCCAAGCCTTCTCGATGGGTGTGTGTACCCTCCTATTCCCACTGTGTCCAACACAGACTCACAGTGTTGGCAGAACGGTTAAAGTAGCGAGTGATGTGCCGAAGCGTACAACTTGCCTCTCAGAGACCAACTATGCAGTCTTTCTCGAACTCATCCAACTGGGTAAAGGCTTGTCGAATGTGCCGTAGGGGCATGTTGCATGTTCGCTGAACTTTTCTCTGTGGCTCACACTGCTTAACGCCTTATTCTGTATGTTGCAGCTATGAATGAAGGAGGGACATGTATGCCCCTGGTTACATATCAATACAAGCAAACTACATTAAATGCAACTGAAGAGCATGTTTGGCTACAACGATACTGTGTGGCAACCTTCGTTGTACTCCCATAATTCATTCATAGTGATAATTTTTTTGCAAATATTGTATTTTGCTATTTACATTAACCCTGTCTATTGAAGAAACAATGCATATATAAACAATTTAACAATTTTTGTTTCAATCCGGTCACTTGACTGTCAACAGCAACAAAACACGTAAAAATCCTTACACATACAAAATGTTTTCTGTCTTCACAAATAAGAACTGTACTTTAAAGAATATTGATACGAGAGGGCATAGTGGGGGGAACTGAATGATTGTGGAAGTCAACAGTTCTTAAACAGATATAGTTTAAGTTTCCAAATAATAAAAATTATATATCCTAAAGACGGGGGGTAGCTAATTACCCACGTAAAAGAAAAGGTTAAATGTTTGGTTCATGGCTCAATTTAATACCAATCCATAAAAGTTAACAATACTCATCAAACTTGTTCACTATTCTGAATGTCTCTATTTACAAAGTAGATGACATGCCAAAATTATAAAATTATCAAAGAGGGTCAAGCTTTAGCAAAAAATTCTTGAATTTTTACTGGGAGATTTATATAGACTGACACACAGTTCCTATTTAACAAAACCCGGAGAGCATAATTAGTTGCGGTACATGAACGAGTACGGGACGTGAACTTAAAGGACACTACTTATAAATACTGGTTGTGCTGGCCCCAGAACGTCTACCAATTAATTCTACCTACATAATAGGAAAGTAAAAGCTACTTATCTACGTGGTAACAGATATCTCTCTGCCATCTACTTTGAACAAACTTGTCCTTTTGCCATCTTCTCATTTGAAGAACCCAAGATCAAAAGAAGAAAAGAGAGAGCAAGATCACCTGAAGTTAAGTATTTATAAGCTCGTGCACACCTGTCAAGGGAATAGAAAGAGCTTTCTCAATGTTTTTCCCGATCATCCTACTGCTGATCGTTCGCATAAAAGTCAAACAAATATCACTCTGTGCACATAGGAGTGAGAAAGAAAACTCGCTCACCATCACGCTTCAAGCGCACGTGTTCAAATGTGTCACTCAGCAATTATCACAGACTATCTGCGACATATTCTACCCGCGGCAAAGACCCTACTTGCGGATATTTTCATAAAGAGCAGTGCTAACTGCATTCACAAGAAGAAAAGCAGATTGTTTCTATTCTAAAGATCACAGCCAGCTGCAGAACTAAAGAGTGTCAATGGATCCTGACAAAAGAATTACCAGAAACTAAGCTTCACCAGCCAAGTCCAACTTAAGGTGTGCATCAGACTAAAAATTCACAAATAAATGTCTAATCTCTTAAAAATCGCCTTAACAATATAGTCTATTGTTTTTATTTTTGTCTTCACTTGAACTTGCATGGTTTGTTGCATTACTCTATTTACTTTTGAACACCGTAAACTGAAATAAGTTAAAAATTGCTTTTAATTGTGCTGGACTTCACCAATACCATTGTTTCAGTATAATAGTAAGATAAATTAAACTTAAATATAAGCAAAAAACTTTTTCGCACATCTGCAGCGCATTAGTGAAGTTGCATTACAGAATCGGCACATCGCTGATTCGGTACATCTGCATAATTTTGTGGATCGGCATAGCTGTGCTTCAAATTTTTCAATTTTTTTAACCAGATTCTTTAGGGTTTCCAAAAAAAGTGTTTCTAATTTGAGGGAATAGTTATTCCTAGGGTCATTTTGTTTTTTTTATATGCAACTGCTCTTAGAACAACAGACAAGGCAGAAATTTGTGCAATATTACTAATAAAATGTTATATACCACATTTTTTTCCAGCTCTTTTCATACAATTCAATACTATAATAGGAAACCAATATTTCTAGCCTGGATAGCCACAAAGATGCTGCTAAATGTCTTTCATAAATAAAAAAGTCAAAAGCTAAAAATTTTGCTTGATACCACAAAAAGGGAAAGGACAATTAGAATTATTTTCCTGCATCTGATAAGGATGGAGAAAATTGATTTTTACAGTGCAGGAGAGTCTCAAAATTGCAGGTAGGAACACATATTACCACCAAATTTGGCATAAAAACAGGACTGTGAATTAGCTTAAGAAACAGTGTAAAACCATATGTTTTGTTTAGTTTCCTAGAAAATAAGACACTCATTCATGAAACAAATATTACAAAAATGTAAGTGTGTTCCAATCCAAATTATTTTTCAGGACTGCAGACATGACCACAGATTACCACAAAAAATTACTGCAAAAATCGGCCTACGCAGCAGCACCCCACAAGGCATTTTGTTTACAGTTTCCTATAAAATAAGAGGTTCATTGAATAAATAATATTTTTTAATGTAGATAGATTATAATTAATATTATTCCTGAGATCTGCAGGTATGAACACAGATTACCACTGAAACACAAATACTATCTACATTGTAAAACATAAGTAGCACTGCTGCAATGCATCTTTCCGCCACAGCTCTACTGTCAATTAAGGAAACAAATGTTCGTAAACTAATGCTTGGAGTCCAATGCAAATATTTTTCTCACCTTTTCCTTTTGTTTTATTTCACGGCTGACGTTAGCTAACTTTAGTTCAGTACTTAATGTAGGATATTACAGCTGGGGCTCTGTTTATTTAGTTTCCAAATGGAAAAGGGGGGAAAAAAATGTAGTTCAAAATTCCTTCGTGAGACAGCATTGCTCTGTGGTTGTTCTAGCGAGACAATTAGCATTTTGAATTACATATTGTTTTACTGGAGAAGCGAAAAATTATTTCAACTTTGAAAACTGTACCTACACCAAAATAATTAAATACTATAAATCTGTTGCCGTTCATACAGCTGACAGTAATCAAGGTAGGTAAACATTTTTAGCAAAGTTAACCTCAAACACATTGGATAGTCTATCAAATAAATGTTATTCTTACACTACAAAACAAGAGATGAAAAGGCATTTTTAATTTGCCACACACATTTCAAACATTCTAATAACTGTTTAAAAAACTTTATTTACAAAACAAACAAGCTTACTGATTGTAATCATAATCACATTTCCTGAACACGTGTTGTTGTGCGACAATTCTTGGACTATTTTTACTTCACTATAATAACATTTGTCTGTCGCTGATACAAAATAATTAATTTGCAGAATCACTTAATTAGAACAATACATTATATGTTTCCCGAAACCAACCAACTTAAACTTGGAAAAACACGTTTGTGGAGCTTCAAGATAGTTATGGAAAATGGCAGCTCTAGTTATTTTAATAAGTGGCTGACCCATGTGGATAGTACGTTTCACTCAAGAATATATGCTGAAAAGGCACTTAATGAAAGCAAATACAAAAATAACTAATAAATGACTGTAAAATATTCAGACAACACCCGAAACAAGCACATTGACAAGGAAAGTAGTCGGTGCTCTCCTCTGTGGTCGCTAGGTGCAGCTTCTCTGTGTGTGCATGTGACGAGAATGGAAAATTAGGTGTGAGAGCAGTATCAATACGGCTGGGAGGGTGGGAACACAGCTGTGCCGCTGGAGGGCATTCACCTTTGCAAGGTTGTTTGGTTAAGTTGTATTTGTGCATGGCACACTGTTTGAAGGGAACCGTGCTCATTGCAACTGCATAACGACATATATCTTTTGCCAACCGTTATGTTGAGTGTGTATTAAGCCCAAAAAGGGCTGGGTAGTGAACTGGTGAAAATAACTTAATATTTAAATAAAAATTCTCTGATTTTCCTGCAAGAAGCCAGTGGAAATGTAGTTTGCATTTGCCAAAAGTTGTGCAATATGCTGTGTTAAGTCTTTTTTGGTGACAAGGGGAGGACCTGTATGTCTGTCTGGGTATGATTTCTCTCAGGAAATGTCAAAACATTTAAACTAATTACTATTTCATTAAAACAACATGTTTTTGCTGTAGAAATGATTAAAGACTGATTCAATGTTTGAGTTTTTTGGGTCAAAGTCAATTAAAATACGTCAAATTTAATTCGACTATATTGAACAACAACAAAATGCAATTTTGCTGCTGAAGCTCTTCAAAAATGGCAGAAGTAAAATTTTAATACAATTTTTGCATATATGGGGTTGGAGGTGGGTCAAAATTGGTCCAAATTCAAATAACAACTTCTTGGAAACCATGCAACAGTACATTTTGAGAGTTGGCTGGCTGTAACCATAGAATTGAGCATAATTCACCTGAGAGTTCTCATCAATGATGATAACATCAAAGTGCTCCTCTTTGAGGTACTTGAGCACGGAAGTGCCCCCCGCCGACAACAGCGTGCAGGCCACAACGTCACAGGCACGTAGGATGTCTCGCGTCACCAGCTGCTCGTGCTCTTTCAGGTAGGAGCGGTAGCGTTTGACGTTCTGCAGGAGGTCTTTGTCCTTGCGGCCAGTGCGTGTGAACCTCAGTTCCAGTTGCTGCAGTTCTCTGCGCAGCGTGGGCAGCTCCTTGCTGGAGGACAGCATGGTGTCTAAGAGACAGGCGTGCAAGTCAGTGCGTGCGGGGTGCCCCAGGCGCACCGCGCTCACGTGACTGTGACACACGAGCAAGCTCAAGATGTTGTCCACTGCCACGTTCGTCGGAGCGCACAGCAGCACCTGCACACAGCACAGCACACACTCCAAACCCAGTGCGCCAGTTGTACGAACCAGTGGCATAGCGAGGAGGGTGGCCCAGAGAGACTGGGCCCTCCCAAAGACAAGTAAATAAATTGAGAAAATATATTTCCACTTAACACCGAAATATCTGTAATGTGTGAAACTCTTAGAACTGCTACAAGGTTGCCAAGCTATGATGTGATTTTTACAGTTCAATCTTCTTCTCTCCCCAAGGCAAAGTGGCTTTGCTTTCCAAAAAAAGTCTTCCCTCCTCCCATCTCTTCATATCTGAGATAGTCAAGGTCAGGAAAACCCCATAAACTGATACTAGGAATAGATCATGTCTTTATGTACCCATCAAATGCCAGTTCTGTTTTCGTTCCAGATAAAAAAGCCACAGCAGACATTTTAACACTTAATTATTTTATTACGAAACCAAAAAAAAATCAGTTAATTGGTGATTACAATTGTAAAATTTGGCAACATTGGTCCCTTAGTTTCTATGAATAAGAAAAATATTTTACACAAACTTTTACTGAAAGTTAGTAGATTGAATCTATTGATTTTGAGTTAAATATATTTGTACATATTTATTGTCTTTATAACAATTCACACATTGGGCCCCTCCCAAACAAAAAAACCTGGCTATGCTACTGGTAGGAAAAAATCATAGCAGCGGTCAGAAACTAGCCTAGCCAATGATCAGGCTACATAGAAGTCAGAAATTGTATGACACGCACTAAAGAACCAGGCAACAAGCATAGTGGTGTGAAGTTACAAAGTTCACAGTTTAAATTGATAATTATTGGGGGCTTTACTCAGGGTTAGCCAGAAAAGAGGTGGTAGTTTGTATAATTTTACTAAAAAATAAAATTGAAATAATAACAATATTTACAAGGTCTTACATAGTTACAACAATCTTCCAGTTTGTACAATCAAAGACATTTAAAGTTTTAACAGCTTATGTCCAGCCACCATGCACCCTGAAGGAGCTTAACTTCCACTACAACTTCCTATCACTTGCTTCAGGGCAAAACATCTTAGTATGTACTCCTAACGTACGACCACAATACATGCCTACTGTGTTAGAGTAGTTAGCCGAGTGTCACTCAAGCCATCCCTAGAGACAATATTATATGGTGAATAACGATAAAACCAAAATAACACTAAAATGCAAATTAAAAGTTCACTGAAAACATAAATTTTAATAAAAACACCAATTATAACAAAATTTAGCTAAAACACATTGTTTTACCTTTGAAGTCATACCTAATAATCAATAATCTGTACTAAAAATGTATACATCAAATATGTAGTAATAAAAATTTTGTAAATTTGCAATTCAATATTTTCTTAAAATAATAAAAAATGGGAAGAGAAAAATACTAATTTTCAGTTTTTAATATCCAGATTGAGTGAATAGGAGCAGTAAGTATCAGATACTGTATAGATATAACTAAAATTAAAATTCATGTATTGAGATAATTGTAAAAGCAAATATAAAAATTGTTTTATTTCCACAATGGAATGTCTTTTTCTGAAAAATCATTTTAAAACACTGTTAAGGAACTTCACAACATATACGCTATAAAAAATTAAAATGCTAAGGAGAGTTCTTTTATGTTATGCTTGTTTTCGTAAACTGCATGAAAATTAAATATTTTATGTGAATATTCTTATAACCACGAATCACTGATTGTAAGGATGCATCATAGTTAACCTTACAGAACAGTTAAGAAACAAAAAAATAATTAATCTTATTAATACACACATCATTCTGTAACATTTTTTTAATAACAAAACAAAAACTAATATATTTAAACATGTAATTTGCATTAAAAATACTTCACAGAATCTTGGTTCTAATAATGCATAGTTTAATTTTAGTAACAAAGTTTTAGTTTATGAGTTTTGTGTAATAAAACAGACAAGATTGAAATCCAGTATTTTTAAAAATGAAAGGAAGTTCAGGGGCAGCACAAGTTGGGCTGGATGTCTTTTAGATATCCAGGGCTGCGGTGGTGTATCGGGCAGACTACCCATCTGGGCAAACTGGGTTTGATTCCCAGCAGGGTCGCTCCAGGATTTCTGCACGTGGTTAATACAGCAAGGGAAAATCTGCTGACTCATGAGGTGTCCTAGCAGCTCAAGAGTGGCAATTGCAGTGTCCTCCCATTGTATAATTCCGACTATGTGGCATGAACTAGCATTGCCCAAATTATTTTGCAAGGTGTGTACGATTTGTATAAAATATTAAACCACCTAGCAAAAATATTTTGGGAAGCCATTAATAACTTCCATAATATCTCCTCCTAAATTCAAAAAGAGGCTGACCTTCGACAAGAAACGATTAGATGGAGTGATAGTCAAAATGGAGAGGTAAATTAATGTGCAGGAACGCAAATTATATTGTGCATGTGATTGTGTCCTGATGGCCTCCGCTGCAGTGTTCAGACATCTGTTACCGTCCGGCCCACACAATGTGCTACCCCCTTCTTCACTGTTGTCTCACACTGAGCAGTGGCTCCCGGCATGTGTATGTATTGGTGTGGTGTGAGTGTGTGTGTGTATGGGCATGTGCATACACACGACACTTCATATGTGGCCTGCAATTGATTGATGTGGCTAGGTCAACTCTAAACTTAACAAAACACCCTCTGCCAACCAAGTGACTGATATGGTTTCCTGAAATTAATATTAAAATCATATGGTTGAGCAGTCACTCATAAGGGTTATAGGATACAGGTTCTGCCAACTAAGCAGATTGATATAGCTCATTTAAACTAATACTGAAAAATTATATGGTTTGGTAATTGCTCCAATGGGTTGTAGGATTTTCCAAAATACAACTTAGCCAGCCGACTGATACTATTTTTTTGCCTTATTTTATATATTTTTTCCTTAAGTTTGCATTCATCAATTATTTATTGAATAATATATTTAATTAGCAGGTGTTTGTGTAGATACATAAAGGAAATTATTGATTATATTGATTAATTGTAACATATTTTAAATCCATGCATACCCACACTTTGTGTACTCTGTAGCATCTCAGGCCTGATGGCCGTACACACATTCTGTTTCCAATCACACATTTCGAACCAGTGTTCTTCCCAAGTTCAATAAGATAATCTAAAGTCCAATGGCCGAGTTAATGCTTTTGTTTGTTGTTACAGACTCTTTGATAAAAAGGCCATCTATAGGCCAAGTCCTCTCTGCGCACAATAACACACCAGGCACAAGCCGCGTGATTATAATTAGTAATTTTCCATCTTACTCTTGAGACTTGTAGCCGGCAGATGGTCGCCATTGAAACAGTCACTGAGAGTATTTTATTATAAACCAACCCTGAAAAATTGAAAACACGTAGACAACTTTAATAAGTGCAAGTGGTGTTTGTCCGCCAGAAAGGACGACGACCTGACCTCCAGTCCAAGGCTGGCATCAGCTCAAGTGAATATAAGTAGTTCTCAGAGCACTTGCACTCCAGAGGAGCCCCAGCATCCGTACCAGACACGTGCCATACGACGTATGTCCGTCGTGTACTTTATCTCTGTAACCAAGAAGACTTATAATAAAACTTCGCTTCAGAGTCAATTAGCTTGAAAAGTGCAAACCCACCTGCGTGCCTTGGTAGCAGGTCTTACCGCTCAGCCCTTGCTACTTCATCGCGCCCTCGCAGTTCACCTGTGTGATATGACAATACTGCAGATGGTATATAAATGGTATATTCAGTAACTGGTTGCTGGTGGAACATACTAAATTTGTGCAATTATTTTTAATATTGTGGAATTACCAAGATGTGTGAAATTTTTAAATGTAGAGCTTATTTACACTAACATCACAACATGGTACCTATTGTCCAGTAAATGTAATGTCATGTAAACTACCATATTTTTTAAAGACAATATTAGCATGAAAATCAGAATATGGCAATACTGAAGTTTTGGAGTTAAAAGTTCAAGATACTTAATCTCTCTTTTTTGGAAATAAGTTATGTGCAACACATATAAAGGAATAAACATGTTACATTAAGCAAGCATAACTGAAAAAGTCTTATTTCTCAATTGAAGTAGTATTATTTGGAATAGCAATAATATCATTGGATATAAAACAAGAGGAGGATTCCGTTGAAAATTTTAATGTTGCTTCAAATTTTTTGTTACTTTTTTAATACTAATTGAAGCACAGGTGAGAGTGGGAATTTCTTTAGTTAGGGGAGGTGGTACATTGATATTACTTGGCCAAGGGAGACAAACAGACTGGTACTCACACCAGTGTTCTAATGGCTTTATTTCTGTACATTAATGCATACAGCAATTTACATTTAGTGTTGAGGGGCAAGTTGTTGGCATTATCGACTCAAGTGATTTCAGAATGAGAAATATTTTACTAGTAGAGTAAATAGAAAATTAGTCACAAGTCTATAATAATTAAAGAAGAATTGCTGATTTATTCCTGGAAAACTTTATAATGGGTGAGTAGCCCGTGCCTATTTTTCCGTATCTATGCAACTCACACACAATACTATCCATTTAACAAAACATAAATCGTAGAAGAACACCATGTGTGCGTTGATTCGTTGTCGTAGTACAGTAAGCAGTGAATGGATGGTGTTATGTCAACAATGTGTTGAGAAGCAGTCACTTTTCAAAGAATGCACATCCGTTTATTGTATTGAAACAGATTATTGCGATGTTTAGCAAATATGTTGGTATGCGACGATTGCGTCCTTAGTAACACACATCTGCCTCGCTTTGAGCCATTGTGTCTCTTCATGTGACATAAAAATAGTTACAGCCTACTGTATTGATAGAACGAAATCAACGCGCCTGTGCTGTTTTGTAGCGATTCTCTACTTTTGCGCTGCTGATTTGTGCAGGCTGACAACTGCGTCGAATGTTCAGCTAACAGACGAGGCGCCGTAACGAGTACGTACATGGCACGAGACTTAGCTACACAAGAGACAATTATTCTACAGCAGAGGAGATGTTTTGTTAGATGGGTAGTATTGTGCGTGGTTGCATAGATACGGAAAAATTTGCGCAGGCGAATCACCCAGTATAGTTAATCTATGTTTAGTTTCACTCTTGATTGATGTTACCCTACACTTGTGGCCATTAAAATTGCAAAACCAAGGACATAAGCTTCCACAACTAGGCTTATTGAACAGAATACCTTCATACACAGTCAACACGATTACTCTTGCAGCTCGGTATGATGCACAGAAAATAGGGAAATCTGTAATGCGTGGCCTCACCACGGGCGGCAGTAACCACTGCTACACGACACAGCATTGAGTGGAAGAGACTTTGGATGGCTGTCTACGTTATCTCTGTCCATGCTGCTTTGATGCATGCCAAAAGTTCATTTGTTGTGGCCGCAGGCGTCTTGCGGCAGGCTAGTCATCGTCCAACCATGGGCAATACGTTTCTGATGGGCAAAAGTGCCAAAAAATGCACAGGCTAAGAAAACAGTGTCACGTGGTCATAAAGGATGAACCATCGGATGATACTCTTTTTATGTATTTGCTCAGAATTTAGCAATGCATCTGTATATTAAAATTTTTATTGCATAAGTGTTACCTTGCTAGTGTGATACTATCAAAGCCAAGGAAGCCTGGTTCTATCTTAATGTAAAATTGCTCTTTAATGGTCTGAAAAAAAATGAACTGTGTATTGCAATTTCATTCTCTTTATTAGTCTCCTCACTTGAGTACAATCAAAAGAGGTTATCATTTTATTACATCAAGTGTGCTGCTTTGCCACATTTGGTAAAAGTTTATGAAATAAATTTTCTTTGGTGTTATGGTTACGGTGTGTTATTTTACATCAATTCATACATGTGTTCAAATTCTGCAATAGCGATCCCATTTTTGGGCCAGTATCAACACTACAACTTTACCATGCATCTTTACACACAATCCTAGTTAAATCTTATAAAGACCCAACTTTTTAAGATATGCTGTAATATATACTTTCCTGACTATCTATCACTACTGCAACCCCACAACCAGGATATCAAAAGTAACTTAAAATTGTTGTATGTAACTCGATAAAGGAAAAGTCATCTTACAAAAGAAAAAATGTTAATGCAGGAAGCAAGAATAACAGGATTCACTGAATGCAGAGATAGGCAATTTTGGCATGGTTGAACCTGCTCCACTCATACCATAAGACTTAACTCCTTTTCAACACTTGCCATGCCAAGTCAGACCCACTAACAACTTTTCTACAACTGCACCCACTCTTTGCTGCGGTGCACTTCCCATCCTGGGGGTATTCCTGTTCACAGGAGCAAAGTGCTACAAGTGCCTAGAAATACTACTGGTTCCAACAGAGAGACAGTAATGCTTCACTTTCAAGCCTTGCCAAGAAGGGCAGAGGGAAGAAAGGGAGAGGCAAATCAGTAAAAAGCACGAGGTGTGAAGGGGGTAGGGCTATTAGAGCGAGGTTGGGTAAAATTCACGAGCTGCCCCCATCCAAGGGTAATGGATGTTGTGTCTGCCTATCTCTTGCTCCCTCTCACTTGGCCTTTGCACTTGGTGTCTGTTTAACTCTCGTTTACCTCTTGCTCATTTTGCTCCCCCTTCAGCAATATTTAATTATAAAACAAACGTATATCAGTGACTCCGTTATTTTCATCTTCGAGCAGCTCACAGGTCAACTACTTTTCTGTGGAAAATAGTTGCTTTTAATGTAGATATAAATGCTATGCAGTCATAAAAAAATGCAAAAAAAAAAAAGTTGTCCTACACATTTTCTGCACCCCATCTTTTGCACACTAAAAATAGTGTGTGGCCATCACGGCAGCACATCTATCAAAAGCCTTTAAAACCTCGCTTAAAACCCAAAGTTCACCTAAACTGAATGGGAGATGTCGCAGATAATGTTTGCCAAAAGCAGAAAAGAAAAGTCAAGAAGGAAAAAAAAACCAGCAACTCTGAAGGTCTCGGCACCTCACTTATATGCCCTTGAAGTTGATTGATGTAAGGTGGTGGTGGAGGGAAACCCAACAAGAAGGCAAAAAACAGTATGTTAATTACATCATCATTGCAAGTGTGTCTGCGCACATGCACACACACTTATCTACCTCCCTCCCTCCCTCACTCAACCTTCTCACATTTGTTTTGCCCACCCTTCAGCAAAGCTTTGTTTTCATGGTTTCAAGTTAACAAGATCACTTAATGAGAGTATATAAATTCACACAAAATGTCACTCCTTAAGTAAATCGAGTGAGCATTTCTTAATGGGAAAACGGGATTAAGGACAACAAAGGATTACATTTTACAAATAAGAAATAACACCCATGACAGTAAACAATTTACAAAAAATTATTGGAAGTTGCAGATGTTTCATTAACAGTAGAGTCTTAAATAAGAGATTGGTAGAGCAGCTTCAAGAATAATCACAAGTGAGAAAAGACCTAACTGGCCATGGCTAGCATAAAAGAGCAATCTCTACATTTGTCTGGAGGGGTTTTGGAAAACAATGAGAAAGTTAAAAAAAATAAGATGGCTGAAGTGGGAATAGAACCCAGGCCTTGCCAAATGCATGTCCAGTGTGTTATGACTGTGCCACATTACTTGGTACCCAAGGGTGTAGGAAACATATTTTTCCAGTGGGGTTCCATTTTCAAGAGAGGGTTTCCTTTACCATACCGCCTTAGATTCTACGCCCATGCTCAACACCAAACTTAGGAGGCTTTGATGGCCAAGCTTTTAATTCATAGTTTTTTTTTTTTGGTTGGTAAACACAATATAATTATATCCCAAGCTTATTAATGTTTTTAGATTGCTGGTACTTTTTACACTTAGCCAACCTTAGGAAGTAATTAATTTATTGGCACTGATCCTACATACAGAAAAGTCTTAAAAGCACTGCATTACAAAAATTAAAATATAAAAAAAAATAATATTTAGGCTAGTTAACAAGTTTAACTAAGAAATTATATTATTAACTTAGTGTACAAATTAAATCAAATATAACACCATTCTTGCGAAATAAAATTAAGGGCAAGTATTGTTAATTTACAGAAATAATACTCTGTGCATTGTGTGGCAGGAAAATATTTTTAGCTTTCCGTAGTAGTGTACTTTTCATAGCCTGCATTGTCTTGTGACGTTTGCCTCATCCCGAATGCATACGTTAAAATATGTTTGATATTTAAGTAAAAATATAAATTGAAGTCGTCTGTTATTTTAAGAATGATATAAAAGTTAGAGTAAACAAGGATTTCCAGTACAAGTAGGTTGCTGGGGTCTTTAGGGGCCAGTGTAATTCCAGTGGGGGTCTTTATAACCCCAGTGGAGGTCTCGACCCCATGGCTTATACGCCCATGATGGCACACTGAAAATCATAGCATGATTGGAAACAATGTAATAATCATTACGAATTTGATATTAGAACAATGTTAAATCCACTGGTTAGGTTTCCAGGTACCAAGATACCTGTATCTAAGGTTAAAAATTAGAAAACTGTGTTTTAAAGAAACATGTTCAGGGCATAAGTTGTTACATATTGAGAAACACAATTTATGCTTTTGATAAAAATTTTTTTGAACAGTTTTTACAATTAAAACAAAAAGTTAATGATATAACTAATGAGCCTACCTTCCTCTACATGAATGCAAATAGTTTTGATGAAATTCTTAAAAGTGTAGATTGTAGGTAGGCATTGGTGTCTTGCTGACAGATATATCATTAGAGAAGGAACTATAAACTTAAGCAATACTAGTGGGGCAATTACAAATACACATACGTCTCACCCAGACTCGAACCCAGAACCCCTCGTACCAGAATCTGGCATGCATTACGAAGGTAGGATACAGGGCACATCGACTTCAGTTGTAATCAATCTAAATTCTGAAGACTAACCTGGAATATTTACAGGGCAGTCATTTTGAAAATCAAGTATGTGAGTCACTTAAATCATGTAAGCAAGTTTGCATGGCATACTATAGCACTAATTGTGTGTAAAATTTGGTGTGGATTGGTTGATTGGTCCTTCAAATATGAAATAAGAGCTCCATTCTCTAACGTGATGCTACTTAAATAAATGGCAGACAAAAAGTTATGTATTAGCACAGTCAAATTTAAATTTACATGTATTAGACAAGTATAACTTGTTGCCTGAATATCATCGGGATTGGCTTATTATTTCACAAGATATGTCACAAAACCTTATTTGTTTCATCTTAAAAAAGTGCCTGAAATACATAAAACATTAACAGTTTACATGGCCTACCATAATACTATTTGGTTGCCAAAATTTGGTAGGAATCAACAGATATTTTCCCAATAAATGACATTTAAACTTTATTTGTTCATGTGTCACTATCTTACAAAATGGTGAACGAAAGAAGACTATGTATTAGAATATTTAAAGTTTGTAATAGTCACAGCATACCAAGTTTAGTCACAATTGGTCAATCGGTGTGGTAGGTATAGCAAATTAACATAATATGTTTATGACAGTTATTTTGAAAATAAGTGTTATATCTACTCAATTTTTTTGTGTTTACATGGCCAACCATATTATTACTTACATGCCAAATTTGGTGAACGTTAAAGTGCTATCTTCCAAAATGGTGGCCTAAAACAATATCTTTATCCAATTTCAATACTTACAGAGTGCACTGTCAGCATACAAAATCGAAATTTGGTTTAAATTGGTTAAAAAGCCCCAAGATAAGGTTTAGCATCTCAAATTTCAAAATGGCCACCATTTTAAAAATAAGCATTATGCATGGTTGAAAATTATAAAAGTCAGATGTCCTTGGTAAGTACTCTAGGAAGATTGGTGAAATTTTGTTCAAGGATTCAATAGAGATGTGTGGGTGTAGGTGGAGATAGAGAGGGGGAGGAGGAGAGAGGGGGCAGAAAAAGGGTGAGAAGGGGAGTGTGATGAGGGAAAGGGGGGAGGGTAGTAGGGGAGAGGAGGGGAGGGAAAAGAGAGAAAGATAGGAGAAAGAGAGAGAGAGGGAGGGAGAGGGAAGAAGAGAGAGGGAGAGGGAAGGAGAAAGATGGAGAGAGGAGAAAGAGGGAGAGAGAAGGAGAAAGAGAGGAGATAGAGAGAGACCGAGAGACAGAGAGAGAGAGAGAGAACACACACACCCACGTGCATGCACTACAGGGCCGGTGCAAGGTAACTTGGCACCCTAGGCAAAGAACCTGAAGTGTCACCCCTCCCCCCATTTTTTTTCCACCTAATTTAAAAAAAATCTATTTGATTAAATTTAGTTTACTTCTGCCAACAGTCCAAAGCAATTAAGAACTTTATTAATATTTTTAATCCTTAAACTTTCCACACATTTAAATAGAAAACAGTAACATACTTTCAAAATTTAAAATATAACAAACATTAGTTAACTGAAGTGAGATACATGAAAATATCACATATTTCTAGAAACAGCACAGAATATCTTAAAAAAAGAGTTAATTTCCACGTTCTTGCATTCAGCTTTGTAAACTTTGAAACCAGGGTTCACTTAATTCAATAATTTGAGCCATTTCTTGCTATATAGAAATAGTTCACAACCCCACTAGTCTTTCTGGTTTCATAGAAGAGCAGATGTATGTTTTAATTAACTTAAATTTAGAAAAACTGCGCTCACCACTGGCTACAGATACAGGCAGAGTCAACAGAATTTGTAACGGAATGAATAAACTTGGTAAACTTTTGTAATCCGAACTTACAAATGTAACCTAAAATGTCCTGTGGTGTTACTTCCTTAAGCACCCTTCTTGCAACTGCTTGTATCACATGAGTCAATGCTATTTCCAGCTTTACACTCTCTTCTAATGCATACTGGGTAGGATGGCCCTTCAAAGCACTGACGTTGTAAACAAATCCAAGTATAGATGCGATTTCTTGTTGCTGGATAAAACATTCATTGATAGGGTTTATTCATGTATCAAGAATTGAAAAATAAAAATTCACTTCACGTTTTGGCAGGCGTTTCAAATGTACAACTTTCATTCAATCATAACTTTTTCAAAACTAATTTTTAAATCGTGATACTTTGTAAATACATTTCTAACATATAAATGATTGAAAACCAAGTGCCAGCAAAAAATGTGCATGTTGCCTATTAATGTAAGCATTTTTTATTTTCAGCATATGCAAAAATCCTAACTTGACCTCAACAACCAGAGAGTTCAAATCATCCAATTCAATCATGATCACATCTCCAATCAAATTCACTTTGTGGGCCCAACATTGAAAGTGAATGGTGTGTTCTCAGAGAATGATCTGCAGTGCTGTGAAACAAGTTGTGTACCTTGCTGAGTCAGACATTGGGCCTAAGACACTTGAAAACTGAATTTTATACTGATTCAAAGCATTTACTATAGCCTGACTACATGTCGTACCATTGGCTTTATCAAGAAAGCAGCAACTCGCAAGGTGTACTTTCTGCATTGCAGTGGGGCTTGCCATCCTGAAAAGAATAGAAACACAGTGACCTCTGTAGTCTGTAGTTTTGTCTGCTATGATGACAATATCTTTACCCAGAAGACTTTCTTTCAGATGTTTTTTTCCCATGGAACCTATTTTAGGAGAATGGTCACGCCTTAGTGAATAAGTGCCCGCTAGTTTTGGCATGTTTTATATAACACATCTTTTTTATCCCATTTCAGATGAGTACAGCAGATGCCACACATTAAGATACTACTGTCACTGACGGGGCCTCGGTGGATCAGCGGTTAGACTGATCGCATCCCTCCAAGGTGAACTGGGTTCAATTCCCAGCCGGTTCACTTCAGCAAGTGGGAATCATGTCGGATGATGCCACTAGTCCGCGGGTTTCCTCGAGGATCTCCCATTTTCTCCACCCCTTCATTCCGGCACTGCTCCATACTCACCTCACTTCACCCTCATTGGCTCTTAAGACCTCGATGTTAAGAGCCGACTCACTACTGTCTCTGACATAAAAGTCATCAAATTATTGTTAAAGTTACCATAATATTATAATCCGCAAGTTAGAGTATTATTTTTATTATTCGTTTCGGCATGACAGTGCCTCATTACCATCATTGACATTTCGTAGTTGGCCGAACTGTAACACCTAGTCGCAACATTAAATATGGTGGTCATTGTTCAATTGAGGCTATCGTTGTTTACGATGCAGGATTGTAGAATAAATCAAACCCGTTATATGATGAGCTTTTCTGTGCTATGATACGTGACGTTAATATTTCATCTTTACATGTAGACATACGACTTACACATTCTTTACCAGTTACAATACAGGCCTTCCTACGAGTGATACTGCAGGTCTGCAGGTTATGATGTGGTAATACCGCTGATACCAATTCTAAACAATCATTTAAGTACTGCACTTTAAAAACAGTAAAAACAATAAATGAGGTCAGTGGTAAGTACAGTATTTAATTTTAACAGCCAGTAGGCTTTAGTTGTCAGCAGTGAAGAAGGTGATAACGAAAAGAGGCGAGTATAAAAGTTTACAAATGTTGTAATGTACCGACTGAAGTAGAATGATGCGCGGAATGTTTATCACATTTTGAAGTACTGATATTGTAAAATGGTGCGGAAAATAAACATTTTCTCATTTTGTAGCACTCATATTGCATTTGCGATTTTTCCGGATCTCTAATGATCACTGAAAATAAAACAGAATGACTGATGAAAATAAAACTACAATATCAAGGAAATAGCTTCCTTTCCTGATAAATAATTTTTTTGATATTGCAAAGAACTTTGAGGTGTCAAAATGTCCCTATGGCGATGATGCATGCAAATTAAATTATCATAATAGTTTTGTCACAATGTTGTCTGTCTCGTATCTTCATACTTCACACAAAAAGAGTTTATATATATAGAGAGAGAGAACGACAGAGAGAGAGACAGAGACAGACAGAGAGACAGACAGAGAGACAGACACAGAGCAGACAGAGACACAGACACACACATAGACAGACACAGACACAAACACAGGCCCAGATGCAGACACACACACATATTTGCGTGCACACTGTACTTTGGCTTGTTTATGCACGTTTTTTCAAAACTGATTACTACAAAAAGTGGGGTGCTGCTTATTTATGAGATATTAGCTTTAAAAAAAATTTACCCCCAAAACATGTTCAGAAATTTGTCAACATACAGTATGCATTAATGTTTTAATTTAGTTTCAAAAGCAGTCAAAAAAATAATTAATGAATGGCTCATCACTCACAAGTACAAAAAGCTATACAAGGGCGGGAAGGGGAAGAAACAAACAACACATGGGCAACACTGATAAATGAAAGCTAAGAGAAAAGGGGTGGGAGGGGTTGTGGCGACAGAGGGTGCGACAAGGTCAAAGTCCTCTCCCCTGCAGCTACTCACACCCTTCGCTCTGTCTGGCGGAATACTGGGCTGTTGCCACTTTTCAGCAGGCGGAGGCTAGCCGGCACAGCAATGACACACTCAATGGCAAACTAATTTGTTTGATGTTGGCGTAGTTTGCTGTTGCCGCGCCGGCTGGCCTCCACACAAGCACAATGAGGCCCGGACATATTTACGGCAATACAAAACTTCAGTGTGGCCTATACTTGAAATATTAATTATCTCTAATTTTTCTGCAAAAACTTCTGGTGTGGCCTGTACACGCACACAGCATGCATATATATATATATATATATATATATATATATTTTTTTTATCAATGGTTACATTTTGCAGCATACTTTTCAGCAGAATATAATCCTTGTAAAAATTATATACTGCACTAGAAGTAGCAAGTATTATTTGGGAACAGTTTGTTGTGTGATCAGTGAAATTATATTTATTCATGTTATATGTAACTGAAATGAAATGTTTACTGGTAGCTATTCAACTTCAAAACTATTGACATGTTATACAAAAATTGTAATATTTGAACATCAAAATTCATTGTCCGCACACTCCTACCACAGCCTCAGGCTCCTCCCCAGAAGAGCATCACACAATACACACCACTGGCTCCCCTTCTACTGTGATGTCAGGGACTACTCGCGGGCTGGCTGCTGCCGCTTCACGCTTCGGTGCATACTTGGCCGTCTCCACCTCTACCTCTCCGTTTCTCTCTCCATCACCCCGTGCCCGCCCTGTGTTTCGGGCATAACTGTCCTTAGTTTGAGGCTGACTCGTGCAGCTCAGTTGAAGGACTTCACTTTACCCAGTCGCGTACTGAAGCTCTATACCTGCCTAGTGCAGCTCCAGTTGCAGAATATTACTCTGCCCGACCGCTTACCGAATGAAGCCATCAACGTGTCACGGCTACACAGCTCTAGCCACATTTCTACTGCTTACGAGCACCAACTGTCTGGGGTTGCCATTACCCTCCAACACTACCGCTTCTTCTAACACTAAGAGAAACCTCTGTTAGCAGCCTAGGTTCGGCCCATCAGACCCTATTGAGGGTACAGACTTGATATGTGTGTTTAATTGTTCCGGAATTAAACATACATAATCCGAATTGACTGCATTTATCACTAACAGCTTCTATTTTTCTACCCTGCCTCCATCTTCTGAAACCTTCAATAGTCTTGTACTATGAAATGTATTGCTCAAAAGTTTTAAACATAAATCTAGAGTATCAAAGATCCCTTTATTGGTGCTCCCAAAAGAAAATGGCAAACAATTCCAAATATTCATTGTTAAATTATGGTACTATTATGAAAGAAATCCTGCCTGTATAGGTTTTCTGCAATTGCAATAGTTTTTAAATGCAAATGCACCATCATTTGAAAGGCACTTAATTTTGTTTATATTGCAAGTTTGTTAATGAAGCCTTTCACTATAGCAATACAAACATCTATAAACTCGTATTTTTTAAATGTTTAAACACGTCACATTGCAAGTGACATCCACCCATTTGCCATGCCCGGGGAGGGATAAGGTGGAGGGGTACAAGAGGAGAGGTATGAAGTGGAGAGGTACGAAGGGGCGAGGTACGAAGGGGAGGGGTAGGATCGGAAATGGAACTAGTAGAGGACAAGAAAGATGGGGGTACATTGGATATAGACTAGGAGGGGGCAGAGGGGAATGGTACATACTGTGGAATGTAGGAGGGGCGGTGAGATGCTATCTGCCTACCGCTTCTTCTATGTTGTGGGGGCAGGAAAACTGCTGCTTGCCGCTTCTCCACATGCCAGGCGTGTAAGGGGAAAAGCATGATTATGTCTAACAGTTGCTAGACAATGTTACATTGTTTATGATGGTTCGTGCATTTTTTGCATCTTATGTTGAGCAGATTTAAATTGTGAGCGTAGCTTTATGTGTTACAGTTTTTGTAAACCTTAGTTCTGTTAAAATTATGGCATGTGCTAATAAAAGAGAAAAACACTTGATATTGCANTTACAGTTTTTGTAAACCTTAGTTCTGTTAAAATTATGGCATGTGCTAATAAAAGAGAAAAACACTTGATATTGCAACTAAGTTCAAAATCATATGTGAGGTTTTTAAATGGATGTGGCCTAAATGAACACCCTTTTAGTGTAGTTCATTATATAAAAAAAGCAAAACACTTATCACATTTAGTTCTTTCAATGAAGTTAAAATTGAATTTTATTTGTGTACAAACAAAATTTTCCACTGCATTACCAAAACACTCTCTCATAAGAAGAACTGCAAAACAATTATGTCTCACAAAAGATGTTAAACTAAAGTTCCCCACACCACCAATAAAATAAACAGAACCATAACTAGTATATTGTGTGGTCATAACAAAAATAAAACAAATTCAGAATGGCAACCAGCTATAGTAGCCTACATACTGTTGTGTGAATTATACTGTTGAGTTGAGCAGAAATATCAATAGGGCATGTATGCAATTGTGAAGTACAATCTATAAGATGTTATTACAAGTGTATAAGACAGTGAATTCTGCACGATAAAATAAGTGGAAAAATAAAGGTAAAGTAAATTTTGAGCCTAAGTAAGTAAATAAATTGTAAACATATGCCCGTAATTCACACTTTTCTATAGTAAAACAAGTTAAAATCATAAGTTTTTCATTTGTTGTAAATGTCTGTTTTCAATGTTGACATTTATCATTTCCTTCAAAATATTATTCCTGATTATCCAAATATTTTTCTAATCTACCATAGAGCTACATTGTTTATGTTTGAACATATACAAGTGTTGTCCGCGGGTTGGAACAGACCGGGAAAATAACATCTGTTCATGGTGCCAGCCCTTCCCGTCAAGAAAAATTACCATGTCTACACATGGGACGGGAGGAAGTGTATTATTGATCTCCTGTTTGCTTTGTGAGCATGAGAGAGAGAGAGAGAGAGAGAGAGAAGTGTGGTGTGGCACGTTAAGAGAGGAGTGAGAGAGACGGGATGAGAAAGAAAGCAGTCAGGGGCGTGGGACAGAAGTAGAAGGGGGAGCCGGTAGAGGGATGAGACAGGAGAGAAAGAGAATCATGCAGAGGGGTGAGAGACAGGAGTAGAAAGAAAAGGAGGGAAAGGGGAAGTTCAGTGATCTCCAGGCTTTGTAAGTGTAAGACAGAGAGAGACAATGAGTTAAGTAGCACGCTGCTTGGTAGGCAACTAACTCCTCGCGCCTCTTCCACAAACTTGGGGAAGGGAAAGAAGAATGGAGGAGAAAGCAAAGTCGCGCCTGCCGGTCGTTACATAATACCGCTGTCAGACATCTCAATTTTTTTGTATTAACTTGTCGCTGCATACGCGTAGTTTACGCCATTTGTTAAACACGGGTTCTACAAGGACAAATTCAATAACGAAAAAATTATGGGACACGGTACATTTTGTTATACCAGTAACGCGGTTCCACTGTACATGGAAAGCTACTATAATAAAACACTACTCTTAATGTTATCGTTTTTTAAATTTGCATCATCCCTCCTTAAGTTAAAAGTGACAATCAACACACAAATGTAGAGAGACAAAATGAAAATCTTTCACGCCCTTAGTGGCTGTGAAATGTAAATCCTTACTCCTGTGCCAACGTTTTCAAGTGGAACTAATGATAAAATGCTGACCAAGATAAGAAGAGAAGCTGTGAATAAATGAAAAGCAGAAAGGTGCACAAGAGAAGTAACATACCTTCTTGCCCATCTTCACAAAGTGCAGCACACATTCCACGAGCGTAGTTGTCTTCCCCGTACCCGGAGGCCCATGGATTATTGCTAGCTCATTTGAGGCGAGGGCAAATGCCACCGCCTCCTTCTGATCCTCTGTCAGGTGCTCTGTCAAAAACATACCCTTACTTATGGTGAAACCACAAATCACCACAGCTCATACTAAAAAATGCTAGAAGTTTTTGAACCAAAAATTTTGCTTGTATTTGTTCTTAAAAATGTATCTCGATAATAGCACCGCATGAAGCTTGTCGAAGTCAACAAAGATTAGTACCACAAGCTGCCATATTTTTAAGCCTTATATTAAAGTAGAAATAGAACAGTAAAATCCAAGATTCGTCAAATCAGTTGAATCCAAGGTATTCAAGGACATTTGAGACAGGATTCAGTAAAAGGTTCGCTATTTAACAAGTAAAATGTTACATTTCCTAAACAGTAAATTAAATGTTGTTTACTGCTCACTATCGCTATTCCTAATTAACGAGGTCAATCCTGCACAGGAATAATAAAACTACAGTTGCCTACAAGCAGATACATTACTACCAGCGAATAATCTACTATTTCCTGGTACCCTCACACTCCATCGCAAATATCCCTTGAGGCATAGCATCAGAATGATATGAAAAGAATGGCAGATGAACAGACAAGCAGGAAAATTGAAAATTAGGTGCAGCATACACTCCCTATTCCACGTCTATAGCAGAACATTTTTATAATCTGCACATGGCTGCTATTTTTAATCATGGCTATACTTAACCTTCGTAAAAAACAATACATTTGCTATTTCTTTTTAGAACTTGTATGGAATTTTTCTCAAACAGAATCATGCCAACAAACTGAATACACAGCATAGTAATTGAAATGCTTTGTTTCAAACACAACAATAAATAAAAAATGGTTATAAAACTATGAATGGCTGAATAATTTAAGTAATGAATAACATTAAAATAAAATAAATTTGCGGAAAAGACTCGTACAACACATAAGCTGTTACGGTGATATTCAAAAAGTTCACTTCAAAAAATGCCTGGTTAAGAACCGAGTAAAGTAGATACGAAATTTCTCTGCACATGCTGTCTGCACTCACCATTGGAGAAGTTGATATCTGCGGGTGTGAGCTGCTCCTGGGTGGCCTCTGCCACACCAAACATGAGCGACACCACCGGGTGTTTCAGCTGTGTCAAGTTCTGGACGGCCCTGGGAGACAGTAGAGCACACGCTGAAGCAGAGCTACTTCCTACAGCTTGCACACAAGCCGGCAAGGTGGACTAACGTGTGCCCCATCCACACTTCGTCCAGTCGTCTAACAACACCTTGAGCCATGCATACTATTTACCTGAATGATGAATATTTTTTATTCCAATTTTTTTCTTGAGAAAATAGAGGGTAGAAAATTAAGAAATTTAAGAAAAATATTTTTGCTTGGAAAGCAGTCAATATTTTTTGAATTGTTGAGTTTTTTATTACAGTACAAACAAATTAACTCTTACAATCACAGATTACACATCATCTTAGGCATCGTAAGGAACAATATATTTTTTCTTCGGATTTGTTTAGTATCTGTGCAACAATAAGTCATACATCGGACCCCAATCAAAATGTGCGCGTGTTTCATGTTACTGGCAGCAGCTGTTTATCACACCACAGAACATAGTCTCAACAACGATTAACGTCTTCCACATGTGAGGGACTTCTGCATGTGCAGGACTTCCACATGAGAGGGACTTCCACATGAGAGGGACTTCCACATGAGAGGGACTTCCACATGAGAGGGACTTCCCTCATTGATAGCTGCTTTTGTGTCTTGTTCAATGTAGATCATTAAGACACTTCTTGTGCAACGTTCCACATACTGGATACTATGACAAAGTGAAAACCAAATCTTTAACAAAGAAACCACCAATTAAAAAATACAGACGTAAAATAACAAAGTAGAATGCCTTGTGGTTTGAAAAGGTGTAAAATGAAGCAAAGTACCTTATTAAAAACTAGGAGAAATACAGTTTTTACAACCTATGTGTACCAAACGGAATTACAATTTAAGTGCGAAATTTTTTTTCAAATGAAAATGTACGGAGTCAGCTCCTAACATTACAAGCCCGGAAATAACGTCTTCTCGAAATAATTACCCTTTTTTCGGGAAACAGTAAATCATTTGGTTAAATAATAAAAAAAATTTGATTAAAATAGGTTGAAAAAAGTTTGCTACATTAATTTTTGTCGCACACTGTTGTGATTCTCTTCACGACTACTGTACATCTCAGAAACTACTAAGATCTAAAAAAAGACACTACCCCAATAACACATGACTGTCTGCCCCTTCCATAAAAGTCACAAATTTTACCCACACGTGCTTGCTATTATTTGCATTATGTGCCTGGGTTGGCTAGCTCAAGAGACGGCCGTTTGTGAGGTTGCGTAATAATAAAAACACTAGACTGAACTGCTGAAAGGAGGAATAAAGACTACCTTTCTTGATAAGACTTTGAACAATTAGATTAATTACATGTTCATAGCCAGGTACAGTTTTTTTTCTTATGTGATGGTTATTAGGGCAACAGGCGAGACAAAAATTTTGTGCAGTATTACAAATTAAATGTTATATACTAATTGCTTTTTTAAGCTCTTTTCCTACAGTACAATACCAGTAAACCAATATTCCCAGCTCGAATAGCAACAAAGGTTCTGCTAAATGTCTTTGATAAACAAGAAAAATCAAAAGCTAAAATATTGTTACACGGAGGACGCGTGAGGGGCATATCCGAGTTCGTGAGGGATGGAAGTCTTAGTAAAAATAAAAAAACTAAATTCAATAATTATATTTATTCTCGATGTTACAAAAAGTCAAATATCTGTTATTTACCAGTCTGAGCATCCTATTAAATCTTATTATTCTTACTGAGGGCACTATTTAATGATCATCTCCATTTAAATTAAAGTCTTTATCACATTCTCTACTTTTGCTAATGTCCCTTAAACTGCTCCAATTATTTCCACACAATTAGTTAAAACTGTGTATTTCCATAGTCCCGAATGTCTTTTCACTCACACATCCAGTCCACAGTCCCGCAGATCGGTCCCACTCTTCACTGCACACAAGCTCGCCGACGCACTCTCACAGATCATTGCAGTCGTCCCTCACCACTCCGGAATCGTCCAACTGTCACGGAAGGTCACACGAGACAACAAACTCTTGGCTCTTAAACACTCCCCCCTCAGAGGCCCGTACGTGGTATTTACACTTGANCTTGGCTCTTAAACACTCCCCCCTCAGAGGCCCGTACGTGGTATTTACACTTGAGGTAAGTGCCGTCTAGAATGTTCTCTGCAATCCAAGTTGTTCTCTGATGTGACGCTAGCGATCGTTGCGCCAAGATGGTTTTCTCGCCTTCATGTTCAGCGTGGTGGTGCACTCTCTGAGGCTCGGAACACCTCCCTTTTTCTTCCCTGACTCTCCCTCCTCCTATTCCCCTCTTCCTTCGTGCGTCACATTTTTTCTATGGATGTCAGTTTATTTAAGTTGTTGCACAGTCCGGACTACTTCTATTCTACGCCCGTCCAAAGCCTGCCACGTGTCTTCTGTATCAAGAATTCATAATGGATTAGCTATACCATTCTCGTTCAGCAGGGATCAGCCGCCGTTATGTTAACTTCCTGACACTGCCTTTTGGGCGAGCAAATGCATGATGGGGCAGATTTAACAGTGAGTCGTGGAGATCGTAAGCGTATTTAACTTGGGTAGTTTCAAATGTTTGGTATTATGTGTGGCGTAGTTGTGTATGTCTTGGGTGTGCAGTTTCACTAGCTTTTTCAAAATTATAGTTTTTGTCACCCGTCTAAATATCTTTTCTACTAAACTAAGGTGTCGTATGTCTGTATTTTCCAGTGTCATGTATGGTTCTATTTGGCCGCCCAAGCTAGTGAGTTTTCTGTCATGTTTAACGTTCATGTTCTTCCACGACTCACATTTTTTGGGCGTTATGAATATTTTAATTGTAGTCAAGCTTTTAATCTTTTAATCGGTAGGAGCTCTGAAGGGTCATAAGCGACTGTCTCCACCGTGAGGGTAAATTTTAATACGTATTTTTATGGAAATGGAGGCTTTACTGGGCTCAACAAGCTGCCCTCCTTTCCGCCTATTGTGTATCAAATGGGGCACCACAGTCTAGTCATTGATGTGACAGTAATCATAAGGTGTTGTGCAAGAAAGAATATTTTCAAATATTGTGGTTTGTAAAACCAAGGTTGGAAGCCAATTATTTCAGAATTGTCATGCTTCATTTTGAAATGATTCTTGTTAGGAAGGCAAGTGATTGAAGGAACTAAATTGTAACGTTTTAATGTGATTCTTGTGTAGAACACAAATAATTGATGGTTCTAATCATTCAGAATTGTAACTTATTTTTAAATATGTAAGTACCTTACCGGTGGTGCGGTGCTACTGTGTTTTTAGTAATAATAGAGAATTGTCGAGTTTTTAAAATAATGGCTATTTTAGAATTAATTAATTGTGGTACTGTAATTTAAGGATAAGTGTTGCAAATTTTATAATTTTTACTGTGAAATACATAGTTGTTCAAATCTGTTTTGCTTAGTGTTATTTGTGGTGTGGCACACTGGGAAAGGTAGTGGTGATGACGACAACTTTCCTGCATGATAAATGGAGAAATATGAGCTTCTCAGAGTCAGCGGGATGCGAGCTGTGATAAGTTTATGGGCATGTGCGGCAGTGTCCTTTATAATAGGACGCTCGCTTTGTCTAACTTTACAAACTTCACTTCCAGTTCCCAGCGCCTTCCCACACACAGGAAACACTAGGCAGCCACATGCAACACTGCCCCCTCCTCAAGTCTGTTCGTCTTGAACAGACACTGCAACATTGGGAACTTCGTAGAGTGCCAGACGGTCGATGAGGACAACCTTCAGCTTCGCCCGAGAACCTTGATGATAAATCCGATAGACTACATCATTGATATTCTTCAATATCCTGCAGGGGCCTTCCCAACATTTCTGTAGCTTCGAACAGTATCATTTTCTCCTCTGTGAGTTGTACAGCCACACCAGTTGTCCTTCTTGAAATATCTCGCGCGACATTCTCCTAATGTACCGCGTCTTAATTCTGTCACTATTTATTCTGAGGTGCTGTCGAGCAAAATCATGAATGCCAACAAGTCTGTTATGTAAGCTGGCTGGCATAATCAGGGGCTCTAGCTTCCTATTCTGTCGGTCGGCCAAACAGCAGGTCACTGGGGAAGCGTAGCTCTGTTCCAAACAGCATCCTTGATGCTGTTACCCTTGTGGACTCATGAACTGCTGAGCGGTAAGCAAGAAGAAACAATGACACCTTTGAATCTCAGTCCTTTTGGTTGTCTGCCACAAAGATTGACAGGTACTGCTCAAGAGTGCAGTTAAGCCTCGCGACCATTCCATCCAACTGAGGGTGTAAGGCTGTAGTCCTAGTCTTTCTCATGCATCATCACCTCCTGGAAGACCGCAGCCTCAAAGTTTCATCCCTGATCAAAATAGAGTTCTAATGGCACCCAAACATCGAAAAGTTCTACGAGTGCCTCAGCCACAGTACGTGCTTCCTGGTTCAGAAGGGGAATGATCTCAGGCCACTTAGTAAAATAATCTGGAGCAACCAGTAGAATACAGATTACCTCTCTCCGTGACAGGCAAAGGACCCAGAATATCTACTGCCATTCTCTCAAATGGGGCTCCAACAGTGTATTTCTAGAGGAGACCTTGTCTTCTGGTCCTTGAGCCCTTCCTCGCAGTGCAGGTGTCGTAAAATCGGCACCACTTCTCAACATCTTCCNACCTTGTCTTCTGGTCCTTGAGCCCTTCCTCGCAGTGCAGGTGTCGTAAAATCGGCACCACTTCTCAACATCTTCCTGACAATGAAGCCAGTAAAATCTCATTCTAACTCTGTCGTGGGTCTTATTAACACCAAAGTGCCCACTGGCTGTCGCATTATGCAGTTCTTTTAAGACTTCTGGAACCCTGCATTTAGGAAGGACCAACTGTAAACGTAAACATGGTCGGTTCTTAGAATAAAATGTCTGCCATAAAGGTAGGGGTGGAAGTNAGGAAGGACCAACTGTAAACGTAAACATGGTCGGTTCTTAGAATAAAATGTCTGCCATAAAGGTAGGGGTGGAAGTGTGAAATTGCCTTCACCACGGCCAGAAGCTCCCTGCATGTAACACAGTAATTTCGCTCAGGCTTATGCAATACCTTACTGAAGTACTCTAGTGGTATTTCCTTCCCATCTTGAACCTGAGATAAGACAGCTCCAATGCCTACATCACTAGCATCAGTGTCCAAAATGGACACCCTCACTTTTCAGGAAACCCAGGACTAGTGGAGATGTTAGAATTTTCTTTAGTTTACTAAAAGCATTTTCACACTCAGTGGTCCAACGAAATCTCCTTTTTCGCCCCAGTCAGATTGTGTAGTGGCTTGGCGATCGTGGCGAACCCAAGTACAAACTGACGGCAAACGCACATAATCCCAGAAAACTTTGCACTTTAGTTTTGTCAGTTGGTGTCAGCCAATTTCTTACTGCTTTGGTCTTATTGGGTTCTGTTTCAATTCCATGGGCCGACACTGCATGTCCCAAGATATTTATTTTCTTTTGGAACGGGTGGCACTTCCTAGGAGCTAAGTTTCAAGTTGGCCGCAGCCACTTTCTAGAATACACAGTCTAAGCGTGATAGGTGTTCTTCAAATGTCCTTCCTGACATAACAATATCATCTAGGTAAACCTGACAGATAATTAATGGCAAAACCTTTTCCATGAGGCGTTCGAAGGTAGCAAAGGAATTACATAGCCCAAAAGGCACAACTTTAAACTGTCAGGTTCCTTTCCCTTGGACACAAAATGCAGTTTTCTCTTGGTCCTCTGGAGCCACTTCACACTGCCAGTACCCACTCTTCATGTCCAAAGTAGAAAATCATTGCGAACCTGCTAGGCTGTTTAATGTGTCATCAACCCTTGGAAGCATATAAGAGTTTTTCTTGGTTACATTATTAAGCTGGCGATAATCTACGCAAAACCTCAGAGAGCCATCTTTCTTCTTAACAAGAACTATGGGAGATGACCATGGACTAACAAATGCTTCTATCACACCTAGATCCTTAATTTCCTTCAGAATTCCCTCAAATGACTCAAGTGAAGCTAGTGGCAGTTGTCTTGGTGGCTGTTTTATGGGACTGACATCTCCTGTATCTATGTGGTGACAGGTCATGTTAGTTAGTCTAAGGTCATTTGGTCCACATGAGAAGGCATCCCTATTTCTCTGCAGTAATTCAAAGGCAGCCTTCTCTTGTCACCAGCTAAGATTTTCATTTGTTCTTACAAACAGTTCCTCCAGTACTTCTGGTAAATGACATTCTATTTTTTTTACTCTCAAACCTTTTTGATCATTTGGAAATACCTTTGTGACCTGCTTGCAAACCATTATCACGGCCCACTCCTCAAGATGAAGGGCACTATTGGACAAATTTATCATTCTTACTGGAAAACTGTCAGAATTAGAAGAGAACAAAGTCCTTGCTACAACGATTTTACCTGGCAGAACTGCAATCCTCTCTGCTGACTCAATTAGATCCAAACGTCTGACACACTTTCCTTGACATCTGCCTGTAATGTCAATTTCACTAGAAGCGGGCAGCACAGTGGGTTGACCCCATACTACTGGGCAGCTAACTGGGGAGGACGAATCATGCCATATTGACACCACCAACTCTGTACTGCCTACCCGTAGCACACCAAGTCGAGTATCGATACAGCAACACAGCCTATGTAGTACATCAATCCCCAAAAGACATTCATTCTATTTCTGCTATGTAAACATCGTGCTCTATGCTAAGGTCAGTAAGCTTCAAGATCACTTTTCTCTTACCGATAACTGGCGTGGTCTCACCTGTTACTGTAGTTAAATAGCTCCATTCCATGCTGTCGTCGGGCAATCGCTGGGAGGAAGGCCCGAGGATGTCTGGTCTTACTACTGTTATGGTCACTCCAGTGTCGACAACCATCTGGCTAGGAAAACCATTCAGGCTCTTCTCCACCAGTATTGCATTCCAATCCTGTTTCACTGACCGTACATGTAAGAACATTGGGGACTTCCCTCCAACAGACACACCCCTCCCCCCCATCAGACAAGTGTTTTCAAGTTTTCAGAATGTGCTGTATTCTCACCTACCTCTCACTGCCCCTTTTCCCGCTGCTGCTTCTGCTGCTGCTGTTGTAGGCAGTAGGCTCTCAGGTGCCCCGGCTGTCCATATGACCAACACACTGACTGTGTAGGTGGGGGCGGCAAAGTTCAGAAGCATGGACCTGATGTCCCTGATGGCTGTCTGGATCTCCTTCACTGTCTTCTTAATGCCGTCGTCGTCTTCGTTCAGCCTCACTGCCCGTATGGAACATCAGGGTGCAGTCCCATGTNCACTGTCTTCTTAATGCCGTCGTCGTCTTCGTTCAGCCTCACTGCCCGTATGGAACATCAGGGTGCAGTCCCATGTTTTGCTGAATCCACCTCCAGTGCTTGGCCAGGGCGTCCTGCATGTTGCAAGGTGCAGCCAAACATNCAGTCCCATGTTTTGCTGAATCCACCTCCAGTGCTTGGCCAGGGCGTCCTGCATGTTGCAAGGTGCAGCCAAACATACTGCTTGTCATATTTCTGCATTGGCGATGGCATCAATGAAAAAGCCGAATGTGATGATGTCGCGTGCCTCCTTGGGGCACCCCTCCAGAGATAGGTAGCAAAACCACACAACGTCTTGCCATAGCTCCTGCAGTGGCTCCCCTGGTCGCTGGGTGCGGCTTCGCAGTTAAGTATGGTGGGCATGTCACAGGTACCGGTCGCCGAAACGTAGTTCCAAGGCAGACACCAGTGTGGAGTACTCCAATCGATGTCGCTCTGGCAGAGATTGTAGTATGCTTAGTGCGCGGCCTCTCAGTACAGCAGTGAGGTAGTAAACCCGCTGCTCGGANTGGAGTACTCCAATCGATGTCGCTCTGGCAGAGATTGTAGTATGCTTAGTGCGCGGCCTCTCAGTACAGCAGTGAGGTAGTAAACCCGCTGCTCGGATGACCAGCCATTCAGGGTGGCGACTATTTCAAACTGGTGTTGGTACTCCCGCCAAGAAGTCTGGCCATCGTAAGGGGCGGTCTTAATTGAGATCTTCCCTACTGCTGACTGCGTGACACCAATACCGCAGATCTTCTTGCTCTCCTCCGAGGTTGCTGTATTGGTTTCAACTTGCACTGCTTCTTCACTTTTCTCGGCTGTCGATGTGGTGGTAGGTGAACTCCGCTGCTGAAGAAATTCCTGCCATTCCTTCTTCATTGCACTTATTTCCTGTTTCACTTCATTCTTGACATTGTCCATTCTTTCATTTACACTGCACATTCTTCCAGTGATACTGTCCATTCTGTCATTTACAAAGTTCATTATTTAATTTACAATGTCCATTCTCGTATTCACTAACTCACTAATGTCTTANGTGAACTCCGCTGCTGAAGAAATTCCTGCCATTCCTTCTTCATTGCACTTATTTCCTGTTTCACTTCATTCTTGACACTGTCCATTCTTTCATTTACACTGCACATTCTTCCAGTGATACTGTCCATTCTGTCATTTACAAAGTTCATTATTTAATTTACAATGTCCATTCTCGTATTCACTAACTCACTAATGTCTTCTATTTTGCTGTCTACAATTACATTAACACAGTCAATTTTCCTGTCTACATTCTCATTAACACTATTTACGGTTTCAATTACACTTTCTTTTACAGAACTTATTTGGGTATTTACAATTTCATTTACTCTCTCTTTCACACTACTAACTTGGTTATTTACATCTTCTTTCAAGTTATTTACACTTGCGCTCACTTGGCTACTCAGCCCCTCAATCAATGCTTGCAGTGCTTTCAGTTCCACAGAAATTTTCCTTGTTAACATTCACTGCGTCAGCTGTACAAAATAGTCTTAATTATTTTCACACACAACTATTACAATTAATTAATTTGTTTTAGAATCACTAACTACGTGCCTATAGTCTAACTTTATTTAAAATTGATTAATTAATAATTAACTCCATCCCGCTTCTGACACCAGTGTTACATGGAGGATGCCTGGGAGGCGTATCAGAGTTCATCAAGGATGGAGGTCTTAATTAATATGAAAGAACTAAATTCAATAATTATATTTATTCTCAATGCTACAAACAGTCAAACATCTACGTATTATTATCTTATTGAGTGCAATATTTAATTACTATATCCATTGCAATTAAAGTCTTTATCACAGTCTTTACTCTTGCTAATGTCCCTTAAACTGCTCCAATTATTTCCACACGTTAAGTTAAAACTTTCTATTTGCATCGTCCCGAGTGTTTTTTCACTCACGCATTGAGTCCACAGTCCCGCAGATCAGCCTCACTCCTCACTGCACACAAGCTCGCCGATGCACTCTGGCAGACCGCTGCAGTAGTCTCTCGCCGCTCCGGAATCGCCCAACTGTTGCTTAAGGTCGCACGAGGTGCCAAACTCTCGGCTCTTAATCACTCTTTTCTTAGAGGCCCACACATGGTATTTATACCTGAGTTAGGTGCCATCTAGAACATTCTCTGCAATCCAAGTTGTTCTGGGAAAGGTAGTGGTGATGACGACAACTTTCCTGTGTGATAAATGAAGAAATATGAGCTTCTCAGGGTCAGCGAAGAGTGAGCTGCGATAAGTTTATCGTTTATCGGCGTGTGCAGCAGCATCCTTTATGATAAGCTGCTTGCTTCGTCTAACATTACAAATTGGACCTCTAGCTCTAAGCAGCGACATGCAACAATATACACGTGATTCAGCAAGAGGGGGAAGGTATATTTATATTGCTTTCTTGTATCTGATAAGGACCAAGTAAATAAATATTTACAGTCTAGGAGAACTTCAAAACTGCAGAGATGAACATTGCACCTGATGAGATGCTTTGTTTACAGTTTCCTAGAAAAAAAGACATTACTCATTCATGAAACAATAATATAAAAGGTAGGCATGTTCTAGTTTTAATTATTCCTCCAAAACTGCAGATATGAACGTATATTACCATCAAAATTAGCATAAAAGTCAGCCCCCATATCTGCCCAAGATGCGGCAGATGTAAACGCAGGTTACAATCAAAATTAGCATAAAAACAAGGCTGCGAATCTGCCTGAGATGAGATGTAGTGACCAACATGACATTTTGTTTACAGTTTCCTCAAAAATAAGACATCATTCATTCACAAAATCATAATATAAATGGGAATTATTCCTCAGAACTGCAGATATGGAAACAGATTTCCATCAAAATACAAACATTATCTTCATTGTAAAACGTAAGTGGCAAGGCTACAATGAATCTTTCCACCACAGATGTTCTGTCATTGAAGAATAAAATGTTTACAAATAAACTATACGAATCCAATGCACAAATTTTTTCACCTTTTCCTTTTGTTTTATTTTATGGAAGTCACTGAAAGACTGACGTTAGCTAAATTCAGTCCAGTACTCGTGTAGGATATAATAGCTGGGGTTTTGTTTATTTTGTTTCCTAGGAGAGGGGAGAGACTTTAGTTTAACATCTTTCATGAGACTACATTGATTTGGGGTTCTTTTTGTGGGGCAACTATCATTTTGAATTGCGTAATGTTTTGATGGAGCAGTGGAAAAAAATGTTACTCGTACGAAAATAACATTAAAATTTATCACCCAGCCTTATCCTTGGCCGGCGTAAGCACATCATGGGTTGGGCACGTACAAGGTGCTGGGTCATGTGATGCATGTTCTATGTGTGTTCAGTACGTCTGCACGTGGTGTAGGGTGCAGTGAAGTTAGAGCCGATGGCCAAAGCTAACAGTCAAAAAGGGTTTTGTTAGTATTAAGGCTTTTATGTATTGGTTTTCTCATGCACTCCTGTGCACGTTTTGTAAATTGAGGTTTTTATGTATTTAATTTGCCGTGCACTCCTGTGGACATTTTGTAAATTAGCAACTAAGATTTTTATGTACTTTGCTGTGCAGACCTGTACACTTTCTTGTGATTAGGACAGGGTTTTCTTTCCATTTTGATCATGTTTCATTATCCATTGTAATCGGTCCAAGCCCTCCACTTTCTGCGTGGGCTAGTGTCCCCACTTTCAACGGTCATTCGCCATTCTCTTGTTGGAGCTCAAGCTGGATGGGTGTGTTGCTGCATGGCCTGCGGAGATCTCAACTTCTTTAATACTGATCTAGTCAATCTGACTGTTTATTTAATTATCCGAAACAGTTTCTTTTGCCAGCGTAACTGGCCTGGCCCTTCCAATGAATAATAATAATTTCGCCTTCTGGCTTTTCTGTTGTAATGTGACTTTGCCTATTTATCTCGTGCTGGTTCAGGCGAGGCCTCATACAAGTGTTTTGTGCCGCAGTGTTTCATATATTATTCATTATCATTCCTTTTGAGTTCGTGTAGTGCCCCACACATTTTGTCAAAATATACACCAGATGGCTCTTGATCAAATCTGCACAAGGTCGCACTTATTTCCTATATGTAAATAACCAGCCCCCCTGTAATGCATTTGGTGTGCTCTGTGGCCCACAATGGAGTAGTAGAATATGTGTCAATGTTAACATCCAGCCACGTGCCGATGTCACAACCCTGGTGAGAATCTCTGCTCACCGTGTGGTCGTACGCGAAATCATGGTCTGGCACCCTGGGACTATGACTGCATACCAGGTGTGGCGAACTCTGAGCAACACCTCAAGAAGCACAAGTACAGTGCACAGTATGAATAGGGAACAGGCTATGTTGTGTGCATACCGAAGGAGACACCTCATGGTCGACCCGATGCCATTGTGGGTTACTTCTAGAGCACACACGGAGCAGCTGTGGTGCACGCTTCATTCCAGCCACCCCTCTAGGAAGCATTGCTACTCTCGTGACTGTGACGGAGTGTGCGCTATGTGCAAGAAGTGACTATTTCCACACGCACAATATATAAACCAGGACCCGCAGAAAACTCCAAACCGGAAACGTGTCCCACATGTCTGCGCGGACAGATACGATCCAGTAAGTGATGTGTGGGGCAGTATAAAATAGGTACTGTGTATTGGCAGGTTAAGTCAGAGCAAGCAAACTAAGAATTTTCATCTGTCCTGGGTGCACAGAATTCTTACGCGCTGCGATGTGTGAACGAGATGCAGATCCCTCAACCACAGACAACAACAGTCAAACAGCACTGCGCCAATCAAGCAACCGCACTGCGAAACGGGCTCCGAAGTCCACCTGTGTGATTGGGCCATGGAGGCAGAGCTGGACTAAATGAGGTTTCCAGAGGAAGAGACTTTCTTCGCCACAATAGAGACTGTTCTACAAGTCTCAGACATGATGTGGTTTTCGGAAGAAGTAACACCCCCAACCTGAGTTCCGCCCCAAGATACCACCGCAACATGCGATCAATGAGTCAGACACTGGACACGAGCAGCCTACCAGTACCACAACCACACGTGGCGCGCAGTTGACCAATGACACAGAGACAGCAGGCATCCACTCCCTAATGAATAGCATCAAAACGCCACCTCCAAACTCCAAACGTGCTGCCGGAGCTGGGCGCTGAGCGCGGACTGCCCAACCGCACCGTGCAGGCACCAGACCCGCCATCAATACCAACCAAAGCAGACACGCCAAGCGTACCCGCCGAAACACCACCTCTGGCTGCCCTTACCACGCCCGCACTGCTCATGTTTGGAGTCCCCCTCCCCCCAATGTGCCCAACGTATAGATACAGCAGGTGGACAAGGCCCTTTGCCTGACATCACCGCGCTTCAGTCGTTAATGGCAGAGATGCCAGAAGCATATATCCTGATGCCACCCCTAGACACCATTCAGGACGTCCTGATGTTGACCATCAACCCACCTCCACCCGAGGTGAGCTCGGGAGCGGAAGAGGAAGCAGAGGAGACACGAGGCCTGCACTCTCACATGTGAGACACCATCCACGGTCTGCTGGAACCGAAACACAAGACACACAACCTCTGCATGTACTAGATTCTGACGTCACCGGATCTAGAGACGTCAGCGCCTATGCGTCTTGTCTGTGGGTACAAGCTGACCGCCCGCCAGTCCAGAGTGAACAGAGGCTGTTCTCCAGACATCAGAGATGCCAAAATCGTCAGACACCTTGCCTGACTGCTTTCCAGAATGACGCTGGTCATCCCCCTGGGTACCGCCCAACCTGCAAAACATCCGCCTAACAGTCGACACTCCAGCCCATGTGATGCAGAGCGTCATGTGCCGCCTCCACCGAGGCATCCCAATGCCTGCCCACTGGGCACATTCGCATCAAAACCACCATTGCTGACACAACGTGGCAACAAAATGCCGCAGCTGACGGGGCACTAGCCTACAACTCCACTAGTAGACACCTTCCAGCCTCCAAGTCTGGGGCCACCGGGAACATTGCCGCCATCCTGGACTCCAGGCACCAACATAAGCAGCCAGGCACATGCATCTGAGACATCTTCGCACACACAAAAGCCTCTACTACAGCCCGGGACCTTCATCCCTTACTTGCCACTCAACATACAGATGCTGCCAGCCGGCCGAGACAGCTTGGACCCGCGTGGGTTCCTGTCTGACCTGCGAGCTCCCCGAGAACCAACCACGTAGCCCCTGGTGTCCAGATGCCATCCCACCCCCGCCCTGTGTCCCTGTTGTCAGTTCGCCTTCATCTGACCGCCCACAGCCACATGCACGGGGTGCATGATCCTTCGAACACTACGCTGACACTGGAGTCCTGCGACACGTTTTGCTCTCCACAGCACCCAGCAACACAACAGCTCACCAATTCCTCAACACAACGCCATTCATCACCAGCCTTTACGTCATGGCAGTGCATCTGCCACACCTGCCGCCCCATCTTCATCCCGTCTGTGTGTGATCACATTGTGAGTGCCATGTGTATCTGCAGGGTGACACGCTACCTGAAACAGCTCACTGGTTAGTTACATCGCTCTAGTATTATCATAATTGTGTGTGTTTTTTCCTCACGTCAGTCAGTGTGTCACAGTAGAGGGCTGTCTACTTTGTCTCAAGGTACGTAATGGCTCCATTCTTCACTTGTGTTATTTGTGTGTAGAGCATGTCTAATAACACACTATCATTTTGCTCCTGACCAGTGCTTTTTTTATTTGCGCGTCATGCAAAACTAGTATGTTCATGGCCAAAGTGTTCACTCTAACTTGTGTTTCACCAAACAGCAAAAACGTAGCTTCTCATCAAGTACTGTTTACATTTGAACTTGCCTTTGTTTTGTCAAGCGAAAACTACGTAGAATCTTATTAAGTGCCTTGCTGTTTACGTCACAACCTGTTTGCTAATGCCCAAATTTATGTTTATTTAGTCACGCCGCATGTGTACTGATCACTTATCATGTATTGTATTGTTTACGTCTGTACGTATGTTTGTTTCCTCCATGCAGCAATGACCTAGATTTCACATCAGTTGCAGTGTTTATTTGTGTCTGAATATGTTTATTTATATTCAGAGGTGCATTTGTTTTTGCCATGCCACAATTCTGCTGATTGCTCATCAAAGTACTGTGTTTCTTATGGCTGAACATAAGATTGTTTTTCACCAAGCTGCTATTACATAGCTTATTATTAAGAACTGTGTTCCAGATCATCTGAATTGGCATTTGTTTACGTCGGAACACATATTTGTTTATGTGCTGAGTGGGTGCCCGTACCCACGTGGCTTCACAGCTGCCTGCATGGGCGCACATCTGCTGTGACCTGCCCCCTCTCCCTGCCCACGTCACCTTGAGTTGACAGCGCCTAGCGATGCACCACCCTCATACATCAGGACGCGCATGTTTTGACCCAGTGTGCTCATGCTCACGACAGCCTATCGAGTAGCAAGAGGCGGGGGCGGAGCATTGTCACCCGACCTCATCCTCGGCCGATGTAGGCTCGTTGGGTCATGCACGCATGAGGCGCAGGGTCATGTGATGCATGTGTCTGTGTTCGGTGCGTCTGCACGTGGTGTAGAGTGCAGTGAAGTTAGGCCCAACCGTCAAAGCCAACAGTTAAAAAGGGTTCTGTTAGTATTAACGCTTATAAGTATTTGTTTTTCCATGCACTTCTGTGCAAGTTTTTGTGATTGGCATAGTGTTTTCCTTCTATTTTGATCATGCTTCATTATCCATGCACGTGGTCGGCCCGGGGCCTCCACTTCCGACGGTCATTCGTCAGTCTCTCATTGAGGGTTCAAACCAGACAGGTGTGTGCCGAATGGTCTGTGGGGGCCTCAAATTTGCTAATATTGATCTAGTAAATAAATAAATAAATTTCATGGATGGGGAGTGCACCCAGGGCAAGGCGACACCTTCCTAATGACGAGCTTTCAAGCTGGGACCCATAGATGCCCATAATATCCCTGGACATGGCATGACATGAGGCCCTAGGATGGAGCGACACTGGAATGCAAGGGCAAGGGAAACGGGAGCACCCAGAGGAAACCAGCTGGCAAGTTGCATTATCCAGCACGATTCCGACATGCTAAAACCCAGAAATGAACTAGCCGGGGATCGAACCCTGATCGCCGTGGTGGGAGGTGAGCGGCCTGGCCACTACGCCACAGCTGCCCCACTGAGCTAGTCATTCTGCCTGTTTATTTAATTACCTGAAACTTTATTTTGCTCTTGCAGCTGGCCTGGCCCTTCCATTGATTCGGAGGACCCTTTAATAATAATTTCGCCTTCGGTTTTTTTTCTAGTAATGTGACTTTGCGTATCTATTTTGCGCTGGTTCAGAGCATCAGTCATTCCTTTTAAGTTTGTGTAGCGCCCCATGCATTTCAGTGTCGAAATATTAAGTAATAAATGCCGGATACCTCTGGATCAAACTTGCACGTGGTCACACTTATTTCCTAAGTGTAAGTTACCATCATCCCCCCTGTACTTGTGTTTGGTATACTCCATGGCCCACAACGGAGCAGAAGAATATGTGTCTGTGTTAACATCCAGCCATGTGGCGACGCCACAACCCTGGTAAGAATTTCTACTCACCACGTGCACAAAATCACAGCCTGGCACGCTGGGACAATGTCTGCACTACTACTTCCATCTACAGCCTTACCAATCAGAGCCAAAAACTAATTATTATAGCTCAAAGAGTTTTAACTTAACCCAAATAATAAAACCTGATACATACATCTCTGTTTTTACAACGGATACAAGTAATATACCTACTCTGTAGGAACATTTTTAGCAAAGTTAACATCACACTTGTTGGATTTTCCATAAAATAATGTTATTCTTACACTTCAAAAGAAAGAGTTGAACGGACATTTATTTTTTTAAGGGCACAAAAATTTTTAAAAATATTTTTGAGATAAATTACACACAAAAAAACCTTACTGTTTGAAATCCTAATAACAACTTATGAAGACGTGTTGATATGTGACAATCCTTGGACAATTACTTCACTAAAATCAGGCATGTCTGTTACTAATACTAAATTATTTACCAGCAGAAATATTTATACTCCCAGAAACCAACCAACTTAAACTTTGTAACATAAATATGTTTGCAGCCCTTCATAAAAGTTACCAAAAATTACAAATCAAGATATTTTACAATGTGATTGAAACATGCTGATATTGCACATCACTCAAGAAGATGCATTGAAAAGGCACCTACAATCAATTAAACTTAATAAAAGCAAATACTAAAATTATTAACTACTGGTAAAATATTCAAACACCACCAGAAAGAAGCACATTTACAAGGCAAGCCACCCGTGCTCTGTGATTGTTAGTCAACGCACCAGAAAAGTAGTGTCAATCGGGAAGGTATGCGCAGACCTCTGCAGCCAGAGGGAGGGCAAGCCAGACACCTTGCCCTCACTTAAATTTAGATGTTAGCAACGTACAATCAAACCTATACTTTATAGACATTCCATGGTTCCCTAAATTTGCCTGTACGACTGAGTTGCCCATATGAACCCAAACCGCGAAATTTCGACCATGTGGGCCCCGTCTCCCAAAATGTGAAAATTGTGTATGAACAGCATATGCTAACTGTGTACATGAAGTCATATTCACATGTTTCTGACAGAAAAGTTACATGTTATTGATGAAATGTAAATTTATATATTAAGGTAATGTATTCTGAATAAAATGATACCCCAAATATGCAGAAAAGAGTTCTGAGCTAGTTGAAATTAGTTAAAAACCAAACAGCAACATTGCACATAGACTTAAATACTGTGGCAATATAGCCTATGATTACATTTCCATTTATATTGATTTCATTGTTTAAATATAAATTAATTTAATAGTGATGTACTGTGTGCAAAATGGTACCCCAATTATGCAAAAAAAAGAATTACTGAGAGGGCTAAAATTAAGGAAAAAAAACAGACAGCAATGCTGTGCAAATGCCTATCAAGAGTTGCAATGTGGCCTGTGTTTACATTTCCCATGAGCTGTTTTACATTATTAATCAATAATATTTAAACAAGTAGACATCCTCACTTCAAAATGGTGTATATAGCTATTGGCAGTCCAGCTGGAACCATCAATGAAATTAAAACTCTCACATCTCGCAAACCATTCATTCAACCAATTTCAATTATTGACCACTCATTGGATAACAGATGCAAAAAAAATTTAATAAGAAAAACCAATGCTGTTACAATCTCGAATAAAACGTTGTGTTGGTAGAAAATAAAATTTTGAAACATAACATCACAGAAAAATAAAAGATCTATGTATTAAGAGAAAAGTTATTACAGTGGGTAAATGTGTTATGAACTCCAACTGGCTCAGAACAATTCTGTGTAAAAAAAAAGTTGTTTTAATACGCAGTACTGAATAACACAATAGCAGTAATAACATTACAACATGTAAACAAGAAAGTGAATACAAGTCCTCAGAGTTTGGTATTAATAAAGTTTGGTGAAGATGAAGTAAGTTGTATTGCCACTGGAACATATGTCACTTAGAAGACTGTGCATTGTTTTTTCATTAGCATTTGGTTAACACATGGCAGTGGCATTAAGTATTTTCTGCCTATGACACATGGAAAGGAGGGAGAGGACGTTCATAAAAACATTGTGAGCATGTTCCTGCACCCATCTCCTGTATAAATTCATATGTTTGCATGGGTGTGATGTCCTGCCTCTTGTTTCCACTCATGTTAGAATCGCAATCCAAAAAATGTGTCCAAAAAAGTAGCGTGTGTCAACAACTGTAGCAAAATAAACCTCAAAAATGTGTCAAAAATACAGTAGACTTCCAAGTGAAATAGCACAATAAAGTCATCAATAAATAGATATCTAAATCGTAGTCCATGAATAAAAGTCAAAAATGTGAATAATTGTAACCTTAGACAGCCGAAAACCTATAAAACAACACGCAAACTCCTCAGCAATAATAGCAGAGCCAGATGGGTGGGACTGGCGAGGTAAAAAGGAGTGTAAAAAGATGAGTTTTATTTTTTTTGCCACTACCACGGAGCAGGGTGTGGAATGTGCCATATTGCGCATGTGTATCTCGGCAACAAGTACAGTGCGAAAAAGAGAACTGCACCAGCAGAGGCAGCGCTGTATTACAACTGTCAGTTCTATTACTTTGCTTTTGCGCTGTACGCTAGTATTTGACAATTTTAATGCATTTATGCTATTTTATTTTATTTTCACCATGTGACACATTGTGCAAGTGTAAAGCCCATACAACCCNTAGATATCTAAATCGTAGTCCATGAATAAAAGTCAAAAATGTGAATAATTGTAACCTTAGACAGCCGAAAACCTATAGAACAACACGCAAACTCCTCAGCAATAATAGCAGAGCCAGATGGGTGGGACTGGCGAGGTAAAAAGGAGTGTAAAAAGATGAGTTTTATTTTTTTTGCCACTACCACGGAGCAGGGTGTGGAATGTGCCATATTGCGCATGTGTATCTTGGCAACAAGTACAGTGCGAAAAAGAGAACTGCACCAGCAGAGGCAGCACTGTATTACAACTGTCAGTTCTATTACTTTGCTTTTGGGCTGTACGCTAGTATTTGCCAATTTTAATGAATTTATGCTATTTTATTTTATTTTCACCATGTGACACATTGTGCAAGTGTAAAGCCCATACAACCCGTATTGNTTAAATGTAATAATTTTCATTTACTTACAGTTGTGTATAGTTCAAACGAAATAATTAATTTTTGTTGCAGTAGCTTACAATGTACTGGTGCTGGCACAAGGTTTCCTTAGCATGATAATTTCAATAAAAACTTTACACACAAGAAATTGAAAAACAGTGACGGTCAATCAAACCCTTCATGTTACTGGGGTACACGCTATATATAGCAAACACCAACACTGGGTGGCGTGCTGTAGCTATTTGCTACTCTCAATAAGGAGAATAACCAATAATATTCTCTATTATGAACNGATAATTTCAATAAAAACTTTACACACAAGAAATTGAAAAACAGTGACGGTCAATCAAACCCTTCATGTTACTGGGGGTACACGCTATATATAGCAAACACCAACACTGGGTGGCGTGCTGTAGCTATTTGCTACTCTCAATAAGGAGAATAACCAATAATATTCTCTATTATGAACAAAAGGATTGAGTTTATGCCAACTAACATGCACACTCCTAAGTATTGTAAAATACAAATGGATCAACATACAGACCTAGGATTTTCACTTACTTATTAAGCAAAATTAGCCTCTTGCACAAAGTGAATGAATTGTAATGACATCTTACAAAACTTTAACTCAGAAGCATGCTAAACTAGCTGTGGCTACTGTAACACAGCTATCTAGATAACAGTGCACAGCCATGATAGACTACTGGCACCGGCTGGTGGGAAGAGCGTACCAAATCAACTGACCTAGAGTAGTCTTGTAGTTCTGTGCATAGTATTGTTTCTTTTCTTATGGTCTGATAAAGTTACATTATTCTTCATACATATTTTTAACAGATGAAATATCCATTTTTATATTCCAAGTGATATTTGTGCACAGTTTATGCAGTATTCGCAAACCTCTATAATTGTATTCATGGTGTTAATCACTTTTTGTGTCACTGTTTTTATGGAACTGTTGTCTACTGCCATGACAGAGGGTAAAAAGGGTTTTCTCAGGGTACTTNAACCTCTATAATTGTATTCATGGTGTTAATCACTTTTTGTGTCACTGTTTTTATGGAACTGTTGTCTACTGCCATGATGACAGAGGGTAAAAAGGGTTTTCTCAGGGTACTCCAGGTTACACATGCTGCTACACGACATGCAACATGCATCATCTCACTTCATTCTGCCAGCAAGTGACAGCAACTGTATACATTCACCAATTCAAGCACTATTTCTCCAGTGGAATTCATCTTGTATGAGTGAAAATAAAGTACACAATTTACACACAACTACACATGGTCACAAGGGTAAGAAAGAGAGTGACTTCCAGTGGAGCACTATACCTGGTTGTATACCATGATGAACTCATTTAAAAGTACTACATACACTAACAAAATTGTCAGAAAATATGATTTATGTCACATTAAAAAAAAAAAGATTGCATACATTTTGAAACACTAAAAAATTATGCTCGAATTTAACTTATTTAATTGTATTAAAAACTCTGTTACTAAGATTATATTTTTTATTGAAATTTAAGCATTCTTCAGAAAGTACATTTTACAAGAAAAAGGTTAAACAAGTAAGGCAATTATAATAATTAATAATTACTGTTGTGTATAAAAAAATATTGTTATACAATAATTTATTTTATTTACATTTATTTCAGTCATAACAACTATAACTTTCATGGTTGAAAAGGTTGTGCATAACTTCTTATTACAAACAACCAGAGTAATTATTGTGATAATCTTGCCTAACAAAGTTTTTTTTGCACAATGTGCTTTTTGAGGCATCCAGGATGAAAGTATCTTGATTATTTTATAGACTGACACTAATTTTTTTAACATTTAAGTACGCTAAATTTTAGCAAAAGATTTTACAATGTTACAAAATATATACATTCTACTTTCATATGCAACATAACTAGTATTTTCTGTCAATTTTTGTTGTGTGTGTGACTACTTTGTAATGAGTTGTTCATGTTGTACAGTCTGGTGCAGTACTCCAGTGGAAGCCACTCTCATTCCACCTTCAGAACAAAGTAACAACCAAAGTCGAGTGAGAAACAAGCAGCAACTCACAGCCTCATCCTAGTGTGGGTGGTGTTATCCATCAACTTGACGATGGTGTAGGAGCTGCTGCCATCAAGGTAGTTGCAAGCCTTGTTGAGGAAGACCTGGACAGAGTTCCCAGCCACAGAGTAGACGATGCCCCTCATGGCTGACCCTCCCACGGCATCTTCCTGCTGCACTGCCACCGGGTCCCCTACAAGAACACCCGTGCTCACGCAGCTGGCTCGATGGACTGAGCTTGCTCGGTAGTTGAAAGAATTTGCCAGGCATCTTACAACAAGGTTTACAGTACCGATACAGGTGAGGTGAGACTATGATTAACTAAGAGAGAATGCACGGATGTGGGAAACACAAGTACTACAAGACGTCGGCCGCAGCAACATCTGCCATACTTCCGCATGAGAAAGTCAGGTGCAACTCTGCCAGGAATCACACCCAGATCACATTAGTAGGATGCTGGTGCATATGCCACATGACTCCCACTGCCCCTGGAGCAGGCTCAAACATTTTTTTTTGTCTCCTTTCACAGAGATACAAATGGCCAAAAATTATGTGCTAGACTAAGAACTAACTATTTAAAACATACACCAAGTTTTTCCATCAACTGTAATGAAGCTGACTGCAGTTTGTTTTAAGCAGTCATGCTTGAAAACCTACCTGAGATAAGTTGTGGACAGAACGTAAGGCAGTAGAAAAATTTACTGACAAATATAGAAATGTTAATGGATCATTCTCAAAATATAGGCAATATTTAAGTCCCACGACTACAATTTTCATAATATCAAAGATATACTCCAGTGACTGCTCGTAATGGACGTGTTTGACGCACCGCTTCACCTACATTTTAAAACTAGTATTTATTTACTTTTTTTTATTTTATTGTCAGATCTATTATTTAATACCATTCCTCCATAAGTTTCAAGACAAAAAATTGGTTCTTACAATGTTCTTTCATTGAGGCACGGAACACCACCAGAATACACAGGTACAGCGTCGTTGACATGCTAGCAGTTTCGCCTCAAAAATGAAGGTCAGGAAATCGAGAATGCAGTGATATAGACGGTTGTTGATGGGGACAGTGTTTGGAAACCGCATGTACTTTCCTGTCTGCTGAAGTGCTCTGACACCTCACATTGCTTTGCGTCAATATCCAAATGCTACTGAAGTTTTTACAAGCCTGGAAGAAGAAAGAACGTCTGCCCAGTAATCTGCTCGCATACAGAGTTGCCAAATTTGTGGTTTTATCAGTAGATCTGGTGATTTCAGAAGATGGTGTGGTGGCCAAATTTAATTTTTGCAACAAACTTACATTATGGTGATTTTTGAATGCTGATTTAGACTATCTCAAAAAGTTGGCAACTCTGCCTGCGTCTATAGGCGACAATTTCTGTGCGTAACACGTACATGAGTGACAAACTGCCCATGTGACTTGGGACATAAAAATTTCAGCGGTGTGAAAATCTTAAATAAAATAATTCTATATTTTTAATGTTAATGTTTTGTATATGCAACGATACGTAAAAATAACAAAAATATGAGGCTATAATATTTTTAAGTTTTAAGACGATGGGACTTACAAGTTTGGCGCAACATAATTTATCGATGTATTAGAAAATATCTAAGATATGGAAACTTTGTAGACACCTATTTTGTTTATAATTTACAATTTAGTTGTAGACATGTTCGTGTGTGAGTGAGAGAGAGAGAGAGTGTGTGTGAGTGAGAGAATGAGTGTGAGAGAGAGTGTGTGAGAGTGAGTGAGTGTGTGAGAGTGAGTGAGTGAGTGTGAGAGAGTGAGTGTGAGAGAGAGAGTGAGTGTGAGAGGGAGTGAGTGAGAGAGTGAGTGCGAGAGAGTGAGAGTGTGAGAGAGAGTGAGTGTAAGAATGAGTGAGAGTGAGAGTGTGAGAGAGAGTGAGAGTGTGAGAGAGAGTGAGAGAGAGTGTGAGCGTGAGAGAGTGGGTGTGAGAGAGTNGAGAGAGTGTGTGTGTGAGAGAGTGTGAGTGTGAGAGAGTGAGAGTGTGAGGAGAGTTGGGCGGCTTTTAACATTGAGGTCTTAAGAGCAGACAGACATTTTCTCTAAGACCTGCTGTTTGAGATAATACGCAAAATACAATTTGAGTAAGAGTGAATAGAATATGGCAATTTTATGAGTTGTGAATTAGGAGAACTTTTATATCCACAACAATCTGTATACCAACATCTTATTCTGAATAAGCAGTATTTTTTAATAAATTTTTTTGACCTTGTGAGGTTAGTTAAACTCGGTAGACTAGTTACTTATTGTGTTTTGTGTGTGTTTGTGTATGTATGTGTGTCCACTTACATAAAATTCATGATATTACATAATTTTCAACACTATCAAGTTTATTATCACAATTTTTAGAAGTNACAAACTGCCCATGTGACTTGGGACATAAAAATTTCAGCGGTGTGAAAATCTTAAATAAAATAATTCTATATTTTTTAATGTTAATGTTTTGTATATGCAACGATACGTAAAAATAACAAAAATATGAGGCTATAATATTTTTAAGTTTTAAGACGATGGGACTTACAAGTTTGGCGCAACATAATTTATCGATGTATTAGAAAATATCTAAGATATGGAAACTTTGTAGACACCTCTTTTGTTTATAATTTACAATTTAGTTGTAGACATGTTCGTGTGTGAGTGAGAGAGAGAGAGAGTGTGTGTGAGTGAGAGAATGAGTGTGAGAGAGAGTGTGTGAGAGTGAGTGTGAGAGAGTGAGTGTGAGAGAGTGAGTGTGAGTGTGAGAGAGAGTGAGTGTGAGAGAGATAGTGAGTGTGAGAGGGAGTGAGTGCGAGAGAGTGAGAGTGTGAGAGAGAGTGAGTGTAAGAATGAGTGAGAGTGAGTGTGAGAGAGAGAGTGAGTGTAAGAGTGAGTGTGAGAGAGTGTGTGTGTGAGAGAGTGTGAGTGTGAGAGAGTGAGAGTGTGAGGAGAGTTGGGCGGCTTTTAACATTGAGGTCTTAAGAGCAGACAGACATTTTCTCTAAGACCTGCTGTTTGAGATAATACGCAAAATACAATTTGAGTAAGAGTGAATAGAATATGGCAATTTTATGAGTTGTGAATTAGGAGAACTTTTATATCCACAACAATCTGTATACCAACATCTTATTCTGAATAAGCAGTTTTTTTTAATACATTTTTTTGACCTTGTGAGGTTAGTTAAACTCGGTAGACTAGTTACTTATTGTGTTTTGTTGTTTTGTGTGTGTTTGTGTATGTATGTCTGTCCACTTACATAAAATTCATGATATTACATAATTTTCAACACTATCAAGTTTATTATCACAATTTTTAGAAGTTCCTAGTGATAAACTCCTAGGAGCAAAAACTTTTTAACCCAGTGAACTCCAAATTCAATTTCTCACCCTTTGCTCATGGCGCTTCACGTACTTTCACGAGCTGCCACTATTATACTCTTGATATTTACTGTAATCTGAGTAGTGTACAAAATGGTTACAGTTAACATTTGTGGTTTTCTAATTCCATTTTTCAGTTTAAAAAATATAAACTGCTCATTTGATCATTAATGTGGACTTGTTCACTTCTATCTCTTCGAGGAGTGAGTGTGTTCATCAAAAGTCTCTGTATGAAGATATACATGGTTCAGGTGGCGATCACTCTCCAGTCATGATGTGCGTGTGCAGGTAACGTGCACAGTACTGCAGTGGCGAACTCACGCTCATTGTTCGGACTGTGAGGAACGCCTGCCATCAGGCTGATAAGCTGCACAGCCTATCTTAACACATAACAACTGTACTCTAAAAACCGGTTGTTTTCAAGGTTTAGTAACTCAGGCTTGAGTCTGAAAACTTGTCTGGTCATACAGAAAACCCTTGAGACCTGCATGGATAAACACTTATGTTCTTGCAGGAAAATTACAGATCCTGATGGGAGTACTCTGAGAAAAAAAACCCAAAGGTGCTTCTGCATTAAGCACAAAGTCACTCAAATACCACGGTACACAACCCTGATAACCTCGAGAGGTAACATGCGGCTCTTAAGGGAAGAACTAAAACAGTACCTGGGCACAGCACCCAGATTCAGTGGAGCTCACCTTATGGAGTGGGGAAAACAAATATGTAGTTACCATGGCCACTGAGCTAGATGGTTGGAAAAACAAAAGTTGAAGCGGTCTTCTAACCTCAATCACATTACCTGAGGGCCGGAACTGGCTGGTTCCAAAAGTTTTATAATCAAAACTCTTAGGCAGACTGCTCATAAGACACGGTAGGAGGAAATGCAGAGGACTTAAATAGTACCAGAGAAGTATTTTTTTACAACCAATACTAAAACAGTGTAATAGTGGACTGATCATATGCAAGTACCGTAAATGTTAGGCCACAGGACACAGGACCAGTCTGCTGAGCAGTTTAATTGTGAGCACATTTAGCAGGCTAATAATACTTCTTTAACATGCCACTGTTCTCTGTCCATGTTTTGCTCTTCATTGTGGCATGCAGAACTATTTCAGCAGAGGTGTCTTACTTTGCGGCATGTTAAAATTTACCCCATAAGCTCTGGAGCCCACAATAACAAGAGAGCCAACACAGAAACAAAAGCCGCATGGAACCTCGCTTCGTTGACATCCGGCAATCAGTGGTCCTCACTGCAGTTGTGCTGCTCAAGTCTTTAGCAACAGAGGATATAATGTAGCAATACACAACACAGCCTGTAGCCACTAGGTAATTATTTTTCTAAAAAATGCCAATAGTTAAACCTAACTGGTAATTTTGGACGTTGGTACAACTTTATTTTATTGCATTAGCTGTATTAGCTTCATATTCTACAATAGGCCACATGCTTTCAACTTCTGAATAATAATTTTACCTCTATCTGCATTATCCCTTTCAACTGATCCATCAGCTTTTTTAGTTTGACATACATACAAACCATTATCAAGAAGAATTATGCATAAAAGTAACCTTAGAGCCACCTTTCCAATAGATTTCGTTATTATCTCTTTGAAATCTGGAGATATATCTTAATGGATAAATAATTTCATTACTTATGTAACTTTGAATTGATTTTAATCTAACTTTATAATCAACACTGTAGAAATATAGAATGTGATGGTTGGTACACCTGCATGTGTATGAGTGTGTGTACAGGGGAGTTGGAGTGACGGCTCATTAAGGATGTGTACTCAATGTTTCCATGTTTATTTAACGTAACATAAACATGACGCAGTCGTCGAAACAGGACCTGCTTGAAATAGTGTTTCAACTACCGTAGTAGTTATTCTGTTAAACATTGTGTTCCCAGAAAATATTTTTAAACAGTACAAGAACAATAACGGCAAACAAACCTTCAAGATGGTGGCAGCAAGTGCATTCAATATTCCCGATAGATTGTCTCTTCAACGAAAGATCAGTGAAAACTGGAAGAAATTTCGCCAAACTTTCGAGATCTACCTGGAGGCGTCTGACCTAGTCTCTCAAAGTGAGTCACGTAAAATTGTCACATTTTTTAATGTCGTAGGAGAGGAGACCCTGAAGGTTTACAACACACACACACACACACACACATTCACCGAAGAGGAAGTAAAAAACGAGTGTAAGTGGTGTGTCCATTGTCACCCTAGAGACCCATTGAAATGCCTAGCGAGAGGAAAATTATGTGCACTCTGTGGTCAACGGAACCATTTCACAAAAGTGTGCCATACTCGTTCACGAAAAGTACAACCACAACCAGTGACTGAGGTTGAAGAAAATGTAAATGCTTGACACTGCTCCAATTTTGAAGACTATTACTGTAGTCTGATCACAAAACCCCCCTACATGCAGTAGCGCTCAGGTTAGGTGCTGGACTGAAACATTCCTTGTTGACAATGTTTCCATTAAATTTAAACTGGACTCTGGTGAATGTGTTAACATTCCGTCTCTCAAGATATTTTTTTTGTTGCCATGTGCGGGAACCTCAGTGGAATTGCGGCAAGAAAACATTTCCCTAGCCGCATAAAAAAAACTCAACAATTAAAGTAGTAGGTTGTTGTGAATTGAACTTGTGTCTTGACACCGTTAGATCATACGAAACATTTGTGATAGTCGATGAAGACTCGGTGCCTATTTTGAGAATCGGGACCTGTAAACGGCTAGACATTCTGGGAAGAAGAAGAAGAAGAAGAAGAAGAAGAAGAAGAAGAAAAAAAAAATGTGGTCAGTGAAATACACCTCAAGTCCAAAGAGAGCATTGTTACAGCATACGAAGATGTTCTTTCTGGCATTGGTGAGTTTGCACATGATTAAACCATAAAGTTGAAAGAAACTTGTGTAATTGTGTACCTGTTCCCAATCCTCAACACAGACTTCCACTCAAAATCAGAGCTAAGTTACAATCTGAGCTAGATAGACTATGTTAGTTATAAATTATAGCGAAATGTAGCACAGACACAGAATAAGTGGATAGGTTGGCAATTGTCGAGAAACCAAATGGTTCCTGAGACTCTGCCTGGATCACCATGATCTAAATGAGACCATTGTGAAGGAGTATTTTGAAATACCAACTGTGAAGGACGTGGTTGCAAAGCTAGACAAGTCCCAATACTTCAGTGTGTTGAATCTGAAGGATTCATTCTGGCATGTAAACCTTGAAGAACAGAGTTCAGTATACTGAACGTTCTCGACTGTCTTTGGCTGCTACTACTTTAAAAAGTTGCCATTCGGGTTGAACATATCATCTGAAATAATCAGAAATACAATACAGAAATATTCTGGGATATAGAAGGGGTAATGATCTATGTTTATGATCTGCTCAATTATGCAGAGAATGAACACACTCGTGATAAAATACTAATTGAAGTGTTGGACAGGGCGCAAAAATGCAATGTAAAGTTCAATCCACAGAAGTTCCAACACAGAGTCACTCAAGTTAAATATGTTGGCCACAACTTCATTGGCGGTGGTGTTTTCCCTGACAGTGAGAAAATTCAGCAATTGTCAATTACGAGGCCCCAACATGTAAATCAGACCTTCAGCGGTTTCTAGGCTTGTATAATTATCTGAGAGACTTTATTACCCACTTCACTGAAGTCACTGGCTCACTGAGAAGTCTGTTTCAAAATAATAGTGAATTTGTATGGGACCCCAGCATACATGGTGCATGTCTTGATAACCTAAAGAAAATAGTAGCCTTTGAGCCCTTCCTGCAATAATTTGATGACAAAAAAAACATAGTGATTCAAACTGACAGCAGCAAGGAGAGTATAGGCTGTGTCCTTCTACAGGATGACAGGCCGGTCTGTTATGCATCCAAATGCCCCTCACCCACTGAAGTCAGATATGGCCAGATAGGCAAGGAATTTCTTTCTGTCCCTTTTGCATGCAAGAAATTTCATCAGTATATTTATGGCAGTGAAGTGGTAATCCAAACGGATCACCAACCTTTAGTATCAATCATGCAGAAAGAAATCCATAAAATACCATAAAAGAGACTGCAAAGCATCAGGCTTGAACTAGGACTAGGGTTGTACAAAGTCAAACTGGTGTATGTGCCTGGCTCGAAAATGTATGTCGCTGATGCTCTCAGTAGGGCATGCTCCAAGGCTGCAGCTGATGATGTAGACACGTCCCTGGGGGATGTAGTACACTCAGTCAACATGTCAAATGACAAAATAGTTCTGTTTCAACAAGAAACCATGAATGATGGATTACTCAGTGTATTGTCCACACAGTTTTGTAATCGGTGACGAAAATCCAAAACTAAGGTACCTGAGGTTGCAAAATTCTACTTCAAACTCAGACACAACATTGTAGTTGAGGATGGGTTGATGTTTGTGGGCGAAAGAATCGTTGTTCCTGCATCCTTGAAAATACTTGTGCTAGATAACCTCCACCAATCACACTTTGGTGTGTCGAAAACCAAAACCAGGGCCAAAACCCTCTTTATTGGACTGATATGGACACAGACACAGAAAATTTTATAGCAGGATGTAGCCTATGTGAAAAATTTATTTAAAAAATTCCAAGGAACCAATGATTTTACAAGAACCTCAAATGCTGCCATTTTACAAGGTAGCATGTGACATCCTGGAGTTTGACTCACGGTCATACTTAGTTCTGTGTGATTACTATTATAAATGGATTAAATTGCTTCCCTTAAAATCCAAGGATGCATCTAACATTGTGACATTCCATGTCACACATGAAATACCTAGCATAGTGATTGCAGACTACATGCTCTTTGGTTCAACACACATGAGACAGTTTAGTGTCAGTTATGGCTTCACCATCCAGTAGTCGAGCCCATACTATCCCAAAAGTAATGGACTAGCTGAACGGGCAGTGGGGATTTGCAAAAACATGCTAAAAAATGTAAATACCTACAGCTTGATATTCATGATATGCTGGAATTCCGTATAGTACACAATTTTTGTAAAATACAAGAACAAAAAGATAGACAAAACAAATTGCATTATGATAAAACTGCTAAATATATGTATGTTATCTTTCAGAAAGATGATAATGATAACTTTAAAGGCACCAAAACCACTATAAATTAAAGTCCAGTTCCTGGTTATTACTTTGTACTTTTATTTGTCATTTAAGTAAAATAGTTCACATACAAGCTTCCAGTAGTTTGTTTATTTACGTCTTGAAAACTTGCCTCGCAAGAAGAAAATACAGAGGCAGCGACACCTCTCACACCAGCGGAGAAATAAACGAGCAGGTTAAAGTTTGCCGGTGTGGGAGTTATTTGCCACGCCCTACGCGGCCTCGGCGAGTGCTGGTTGTCTACTGCTAGCCAGCCATAGGCACATTTAAGTATTTGTCGCTGCATGCCTATCCCCATTCCTCTCCCCAAATAAGGGCATGGCGTGGGCCGGCATCCCTTTCCCACGCCAGCTGAACTGTGTAGTCATCCAAACTGCATCACCGGTAAAAAATAATCAAACCTTAAACCTTCTAGAGCAAAAACTGTCGACTGCAGTTCCGAAAGCTTCTATCTACTGATGCTGACGCGTAACAAAAACTAAGATTTCCTGAAACTGCAAAGTATGCCCGATAAACATACCTGCCACAGTTTTAATTTCAAATCCCAATAAATGAAGCCTCACAAAACGAAAGAAATTTAATCAAGTATCCTGATAATTAATATATAGCGTCATTACAATGTGTGATTTCAATATTTATTCATCTTTATGATATTGGCCCTAACTATTTTATTTTAAATAAGCTCGGCAACTGATATTCAAGAATTTTCTTTGACTTTACATTTTTAAAATGTTCATCCTTCATATTAATAGTTCAGACCGAACGCAGACTGCACTAATTAGCATTTCATCACGTTCGTCTCAAGAAAATCCACCTTTCAAGTCAATTTTTTACATTTACAACGTGAAAATTCCACTAATGCGCGCAAAGGTATCTGTAGTATTATTTTTTTATCATCTTAGGACACAACCTGGGACAAAAGATCAGTTTTCTGAATGCTTTGACTTGGGACACGGGAGGTTGGGGCAGCGCCATGACATCAGAGGATCACATGCACCAATCAGTGCATCCTTGTCCTAAGACACAGGTTGGGATAGAGGAATTGTAGACAGGTCTTTACTGAACTTAATGGAATGTGCCGTATTCTTTCAAAAAACAAAGTGAACAGAATTAAATATGTATCTTGACAGGCATTAAATTAAAAATCTTGGCCCTCCATTACCATAACATATTCAAGCGTGAACCTATCACATCCAAAAGAGAAATTATATATGTAATTTGAGTAAAAAAATCCATAAAGCCATTTGGTTAGCGGTACACAGTGATAAAACTGTGTTAATTATTTGTGTGGTATTCCTTTTGGTTCTGACGATACATGATTGACTACAGGTGTTGTCGGCCTAAAACNCGTGTTAATTATTTGTGTGGTATTCCTTTTGGTTCTGACGATACATGATTGACTACAGGTGTTGTCGGCCTAAAACATTTGGATGACAAGATAGGAAAAACATGTAGGGAACAAACTGCATTTTCGAAATGAAATGAAAATGCTAATGCTGGGCTAGGTAGATATATGAAATCAGTTGGATGAAATATACAGATCATTTAAAAAACAATGAACTAGTAGAAATAATAGATACCTATATAATTTCTACAATTAAAAAATGTAATACATTTTGTGGATTTTTTTGGGGTTGAGTCTTGGAGATCATGATGTCACTACTACTAAAAGTGGAAACTCGGTGTGCTCAGAGGTTTGTTATTTCGTTGCATCTTCACAAAGTATTATATTAATTATTAACTTTGTGCCCTCCTTCGAAATTCTTCGTGGAGCTGCCACTGATCTAAAGGAATCATTTCTTCATCACTATTAAAAAAATAAGCCATTTGTTTTTTTAAATTTTTTGGATACCTTTTTAAAATTACTTTGTAATTGAACATATTTTGATTGATTTAAACTTTTTGAGCAAACATACAACTTGAGTGAAGTCTATTGCAATTGGTATGTAATATATTTTGAAGAGTTTCTTTAGTAGAAATTCATTGNACATACAACTTGAGTGAAGTCTATTGCAATTGGTATGTAATATATTTTGAAGAGTTTCTTTAGTAGAAATTCATTGAGTCATGGATTAAATGTATCTAAAAGGTTAATGTTGGGTAAAAGCTCTGGGTAGAGTTTAAGACGGCGCAATTAGCNAGTCATGGATTAAATGTATCTAAAAGGTTAATGTTGGGTAAAAGCTCTGGGTAGAGTTTAAGACGGCGCAATTAGCAATTTAACCATCCTTTTTTGGTATATAAAATTATAATCATTAAATTGGTGTTTCCACAGTTTGAGGAACCAACATGCTCTAATATTGTCAGGTAATAATTAACCATTTTTTTTATTTCTTGATTTTTNACATGCTCTAATATTGTCAGGTAATAATTAACCATTTTTTTTATTTCTTGATTTTTCTTCAGAAATGAAAACAACGTCTAAATCAATTTTCTTCATTTAAAATAAATATCTTTGTATATACTTAATGAATAGTAAGATATTTAGATTGGATAATAATGATTCCATTTAAAGGAAGAAACTTCACTATGATATTGTCATCATCACTCAATTGCATTGATTAGATTTCATACAACATATTCAATCCCTAATGTAGATAATAATTAAATAACAATAACAGATACAAATCAGAAAATTATTATTCCTAGAGGGCAGTGTTATTGTTATTGTTTCACTAAAAGGAACAATTAATTTATTAGATCCATTTTTGACTAATGGAATTGAATTATTACCAGACAATGTAAGAAATAAAATAAAGTTCAATCCAAATTCAATANCCCATTTTTGACTAATGGAATTGAATTATTACCAGACAATGTAAGAAATAAAATAAAGTTCAATCCAAATTCAATATAAGTTTGATGATCAATTATCAGACATTTTAGGTATTGGAAGAAATACTGTTCTAGAAAAAAGATCAATTGATTTTAGGTACTAAATTATCTAATTTCGATGCAATAAAAAACATGATTATAGCAATTTGGTTTATGGTATGTTTATTAAATACAATGAATATAATCACTTAAAAACAAATATCATTGCCAGTTTTGAACCCAAAACAATGTTTGGTTTTAGGGATTCTACTGTTTATAAACCTGCTTATTAATTATTTTATTTTATAAAATTAATAATGAAAGGTTTAATCATGCAGTTTTATTTATCACAGATGAAAATGTAAATTTAACTGATTTTGATGGTGCAGATATTGGAATAGTATTATAAATGAGAAAAACATTAATCCAAATAAAAAATATTAATTATATTTTTTTGAATAAAATTTTACATCTATTAACAAATATAAACAGTACATACAGTAATCTAACATTATTTTGTCTTTATCTTTTTAGATATATGTAACCTTATATAATAATTTATTTATATTAATTAACTACTTATTATTTACTTTCTATATCATATACAACTCCTTAATCTTTGTAACCATATGGTAATGTGTTTATACAATATATTAAATATCTTTTATCATCATAAGGAGATAATGCTGCTTTCTTTAATTCAACTGTATAAAATTTTAGGTTCTTTGACATTGTGTTGTTTGATTATTCACTAGACAATCTTTGTACGNCTTTAATTCAACTGTATAAAATTTTAGGTTCTTTGACATTGTGTTGTTTGATTATTCACTAGACAATCTTTGTACGCATCAAACTTAACTTTTATATATTACATTTCCTTATTCCTTTGCAAACTTTCTTTTCTGTACAATCATTACAAAAGGCATACATTTTTTATCTCAAACCAACAATCTCTCTTATTGGTATTTCAAAGTATTCATCTCTAAATAATCCAGGAACTTTTTTTATTAACCTGGGGTATGCCTTCTATTGTATAATCTGACGTATCAAAGTTTACTACATTATTTTTTATATCTCCACATAAATCTTTTTCAATATATACGATGAGAGAATCTGTATCAGTACCCAAGAGTCTTATTTTTTATCATAATTTTTTTAAAGAAATTATATGAGAACATATACATTAATAATTTTGATAATTCTAATACAACAAATCCATCATACTAGTTTATTTAACATTTTCTCTCTCTTCTTATACAATAAAACATTATCTTCCATAACTATATTTCTAGTTTCATAATCTTTATATTAATTGAATTTTTGTAATGAATTTATGAATTTTACATTGCACATTTTCTAATGTTTTACATACATTTTTTTTGTAAACTGCATTATTCATAAGCTTATACAAGGTTTTTCTTTCTAAATCATTTTTAGCTTCGTACCTTAACTTTGTACTCTTTTCTATATGCGACCTTAGCCATGCTTTCTGTTGAAAACAGATAAATGTATTCTTTACTTATTGTAAAATAATACCTTGATTGACACATTCTTTCAACATTTGATAATCAATTACATAATCTCGTTCTGGTACAAGTGTGTTCATCCGTTTTATATTATTTGGTTTATTTGCAATGTGTTCATTAATTCTTTTTAATAAACTGGTAATTCATCACAATCTGGAAAACAGTGATCACGTAAAATTGGATAATCTTTCAATTTTACGTGTAGTTCTTGAGAGATATCCAAATCTACAAGAAATATTTACCCATATTCTTAGTCATATTTTAGTTTTAAGATTACATCTGCAGTAAAATAATTTAAGTACTTCACATTTCAAATTTTTTTATTAGTTACTTTTTTATAATTAAAAAATCACCCAACAGGAAGTAGTTGGCTCAATACATAACCATATAGATTATTAGCATCCAAATACATAATATAACTGAAATGTTTATGAGTATTATATATCCCTTTTCCTATTGCTTTTTCTTTACATAACTTTACAGTTCAACCTGATTTTTCATCATAGAAATAAGAAATTATTTGCTACTGCATATCTACTGGATATAATCAAAATATCACCTCCAATTCCTTTTTCGTTTATTTCATGTGTGTCTTGGTCGGCAAGTAATTCTAGTTCTTGTCTAGTTTCTTTTAATGATGCAGCATTTGGTAAATTTGGAGGTGAAATAAACAGGATCTAGCTTATAGTGCTTATAAAATGTTTTCTAAAGTTACTGAATACATCCTTTAAGAATGTTGTATCTAATTTTAAATATAAGTCATGGTAATCACCCGGTTTTGAAGTTGAAATGTTTGTACACTTTCTTTGCAAACTTTAAATCTGAATCTTTTATATTATTATAATTTAAGGTTGAATACCAATCACTTTTGTTTCCTGGAAGTTGTTCATTAAATATAGAATAACTATTTACCCATTCATATGGCTAAACACCTTTTCTTACAACAAAACGTAGATCTTATTTTTTAAATTCTTTTAATATCGTCTCAAAATTAGTATAATCAATTGGTTTCCTGACATTATTTTACACTTTTTATGTTCAGCCATTAGTTTTAATATTTCATTGCCATTGACTGGAAGTAATTCAACATTTGTAATATTCTGTTTCGATATACATTTTGAACAATATCAACCTGCTAAATAACATCTGCTAAATTGTTTACTGATTTATCTGTATATACCTTGTATTCTTATTTATGGTTTTTTTATTACATTTAGGACTTTTTTTCAATTATTGCTCCATAATACATAATTTTACAATACTTGCAGTAAGATAAATTATATGGTTGTTCGTAATGCTCAACAACTATTCTCTCAGAAAATGTAAGTCTTCTTTTACGTGCGGTATACTATTTACACTGGAGAGCTAAAAAAAACTGGCATAGGTATGCGCATGCAAATAACAGAGGTATAGAACCAATCAGAGTAAAACGATGTGGTCGGCAGCTAGATCGGTTACTGCTGCTACAATGGCAGGTTATCAAGATTTAAGTGAGTTTGAACGTGGTGTTATAGTCGGCGCATGAGAGATGGGACATAGCATCTCCGAGGCAGCGATAAAATTTGGATTTTCGCGTAAGACCATTTCACGAGTGTACCATGAATATTGGGAATTCGGTAAAACATCAAATCTTTGACATCGCTGCGGCCGGAAAAAGATTGTGAACGAACGGGACAAACGACGACTGACGAGAATCATTAAACGTGACAGACGTGCAACCCTTTCTCAAATTGGCGCAGATTTCAATGCCTCCTGCATACCTTCAGACATTAGTCGAGTCTATACCACGTCGTCTTGCGGCACTTCTGCGTGCTCGCAGGGACCGCAGGTGTACCAGTTTTTTTGGCTCTTCACTGTATGTCTGAATGATTTTCGCTAAGTTTTAATATCCATTGTAAGAATACCTTTGAATCATATCTTAAGTTGTGTATTATTACTAGGATAAAGTTTTTTAGACATTAATTTTTAATTACATTTATTACAGGCAGCACCTCTATAAAGTTCCCTGTCACATGTTCATGAACACAAACTTTAGTTTCTTAGAATTCCATTCCACAAATATAACAGTGTTTGACATTTACATATGTTTCTAATTAATTATTATTCCATTCCATTCTTCTGATTTGATTTTATATTTTACCGAACACAACTAGTGCTTCAGTAAATTTTTCCATTAAACTTTCCTCGTCATCACATATTTACAACTTTATCTGTAATGGTATATAAATATTTAACTAAAGCCCGCTGCACACAGAACAATTTTCCTTATATCACATGTGTGGAGTTTTGCTTGCTGCTGGACATGCTCGTCCACTGGAAATATTGATACCTACATGCAGTTTTGCTGGCCAGTCTACTATTCGTCTGTAATTGTAGTGGTCTCTGCCAATGAGAGCAAGGAAATGCGTCACGTGACTTTATTTACATGTCCCCATGATTGCTTTGGCAGTGTTAATAAATGCATAGAAGAAATATATTTGTATAGAGTTTTGAGGTTATCTGTGTACTCATCTGAATTCTTTGTAAAGCATTGCCAGTTTTCTTTCCTTCAGGCTAACCATTCTATTGAACACAGTCCTTTATTATGTCTACAATTTTTATTTTCATGATCCAAAACTTAAAGAAGTGTATTTACAGCAATCTTTCTTCGCCGTACAGAGTTCATTATTTATAAATTTTTCCATCTGTTAAAAATTGTTATGTCTTTGTGGTAAATTATAACCTAAGTGTGTGGCACCCACATATACGTTATAATTTACAACCAGTTGCCAATTAAAAAATCTGAGAAGCCCCTGACTGGACTCGACAGAATGTTGTAGACAGTTTCCAGAATTAAAAAAACTGGATGGAAGCCAACACGTTCTATAGCCAGGCAGAAAAAATCCCACTTAAATTGAGGAATGGTGCCTTCCTCAATGCAAAAAAAATCATAAAATAAATAAAACTAAAAAATTTTATTCTACCACCTGTGGGAGACAGAAATGAAGAGAGAGGCTGGCTCCACGGGTTGTGGGAAAAAAATTTCTCCAAATGGAGTTTTGTTAATTTAAAAAAAAATTGGATGCATGTATGCGATCTTTGGAGCGCAGCAAAGCAAGCAAGTTGTGAATGATATGAATCCCAAGCAAAGTTGAAAAGCTCTCAAACTCTGTGAATGTGTGAGCGAATGTTTTATTTTTCTGGAGTTAAAAATAAAATAATTCTTAATTTTAAGATAAAAAATAATAAAAGATAGTTTGACACATTTTGGTTATTTGTTTTGATAAAATGCTGATTTTTTTACGTGGGAATGAGCAATGCAAACATGTGATCATTTTTAAGTTAAAATGTCAATTTTTTTTCAATGAGAATGAAAAATACAAAAAATTAGAGTTACGACCAATGCATTATAGACTACGTACTAATTACAAGAAATGATCCCATTATCAACTTTTTAAAGGTCTATCATCATTAATTTATTAGAGTCTTAGTCACCTCAATAGCACTTCTTGTACAACCTATTCTTTGATGCTAAAATACTTTGACCTTGCAAAAACAATAGCAACCTGACTATTACGGAGAGCTGACACCTTTACAATGTTCCATGTCAAATTGAACGTTTTTCCAATGAACTTAACACAATATGGTATTGAAGTAAAATGCCTTAATACTTAAAGCACTTTATTATAAACGATCGGACAAGCACTGTCCTTGACGAACAACACAACACAACTAAACAAGATAGCATTGAAGATAATGTGACAAAGAAGAAACCATAGAGATAGAANATGTATCTAAAAAAATCAACGGCGTTGCAGATAGTGTGCCGACATAATCTGGAAACTATCAACTGAACTAATTACTTGGAGGTTAGCTTATTCTTCGACGACTTTGAGAAAGCTACAAACGAACTAAAACAAGCAGGAGCAATANCTTTAATTCAACTGTATAAAATTTTAGGTTCTTTGACATTGTGTTGTTTGATTATTCACTAGACAATCTTTGTACGTATCAAACTTAATTTTTTATATATTACATTTCCTTATTCCTTTGCAAACTTTCTTTTCTGTACAATCATTACAAAAGGCATACATTTTTTATCTCAAACCAACAATCTCTCTTATTGGTATTTCAAAGTATTCATCTCTAAATAATCCAGGAACTTTTTTTATTAACCTGGGGTATGCCTTCTATTGTATAATCATTTCAAGAAATGATCCCATTATCAACTTTTTAAAGGTCTATCATCATTAATTTATTAGAGTCTTAAGTCACCTCAATAGCACTTCTTGTACAAACTATTCTTTGATGCTAAAATACTTTGACCTTGCAAAAACAATGGCAACCTGACTATTACGGAGAGCTGACACCTTTACAATGTTCCATGTCAAATTGAACGTTTTTCCAATGAACTTAACACAATATGGAACCATCTTGGAAGGAATATTTGATAACCAAAAAGCACTAAAGATTTTCAAAGATCATTCACCTTACAATTACACTTTATGCTATCTAAAAATTTAGAACATTAAGGTTATAGACACTATTATGCTATAAGATTACCAAAGTAAATGATAATCTTCACGCCATGGAAACATGCACAGGATATGTCTTGGTAGGTATGAATATAGTTTCCTTCAATTCTGTCACAGTTCCATCATTATTTTTTATTTCTGCATTTTGCACCTGTCTAGGTTTAATTATGTATAATGTAGTGATGTATGTTTGGCCCTTGAAGGTCCACAGCCAGCGGGCAAGTGGAGTGATTACAGGACGGAGCATCAGCATAAGGCAGCGTATTCTGGGCAGACTTGCGTTAGAGGACAGTGGAGGGAATTTTGGCTCAGTACGGGACTTGTCAGCGTTGATTGGGAAAGAGGGGGGAAAGGATGTTTAGTGGCAGTATGATTTTGGGACCAATGTTCAGCATACTGGAGTCACACTTTTAGTAACGTGTGTGTGCTGCAACCAGTTGTACTGTCTGCACCAGACATGGTGCAGGCAAGGGTGCAGAGGTTTGCCAGGGAGAGGGGAAACAACTGCGTGCCCATATCCAGCCTTTTAGCATCTGACCTGAAAATAATATTCCATCACAAGCAACCGCGGATGTTAACAATAACACAGAGACAGAGGCTGAGGACATACGATTTTGACAGGAGAAACGTGTCATGGTAGTTGTTATTTTATGGTACATTTCAAATGGCAACACTGCATTGCGTCACTACTCCGTGGCGGACTCGAGACCACGGAGGGATGTCGGTTACTTATGTCTGTTAATTGCTCATTAAATAAATCAGTGTATAACAAAGTGTTGTTTGCTTTACTTCTATTATTCTAACATGGTAGCAGAGCGTGGTTCGGAAGTGAACGAGTGAAATCATTTAGTGAACACTCCGAAAAAAGAACAGTTTTGTTAACCAAAATGGCGGCTAGAAATAGCGACATAAACATTCCAATTTTCGATGGAGCGGACTATTGTAATTGGAAATTACGAATCCTAAAGTTTTTACAGTTTAAGAAGTGTAAGGACGTGGCAGTAAGTCCGAAAAAGAAGACTGATGATGACAGGTGGGACGACAGGGATGTCCAGGCAACAAATTACATTTATAGTGTCATATCGAATAAACAGCTGGAATACATAGGAGAGCTCGATACAGCTTATGAGATTTTCAAAAAATTTGACGAGATGTATCTAAAAAAATCAACGGCGTTGCAGATAGTGTGCCGACATAACCTGGAAACTATCAAATTAAAAAATTACTCGGAGGTTAGCTTATTCTTCGACGACTTTGAGAAAGCTACAAACGAACTAAAACAAGCAGGAGCAATAGTTTCGGAGCAGGAAAAGCTAAATTATATGTTGAAGGCGCTACCAGTTAATTACAGCCATATTGGTGATTTAATAGATGTTCTACCGGAGGGTGAGAGAACTGTGGACTATTTAAAAAGTAAAATAAAGTTAAAAAAGGCAGAGAATGCGAGTGACACATCAAATGATACATCAAATCAGAATAATTTTAATTGTTTTGGCTGTGGAAAGCCAGGTCACTTTAGAAGAGATTGTCGTTCCAGAAATGTAAACCATGGACGTGGTTTTTCTAGTTATCGTGGACATGGATTATCAAGTTACCAAGGACGTGGATCAAAGAATACTAGAAATTTGCATACAGGACGAGGAAATTATCATCAAAGTAGTCATGAGAGTCAAGGTAATAGTTTTCATACTACCATTGCAAACAATACGTACGCAACAAGTGAAAATGACAAGCCAAAGAAAGGGCAAATAGAATGGTTACTCGATAGTGGTTGTACAGACCATATTATAAACACTGAGGAGTACTTTGATACTTGCAAGACATTAAAGAAACCTGTGAAAGTAAAAATTGGGTGATGGAACAATATTAGAAGCTACTAAAGTTGGTAATATTAATACTTGTTTCCTGGTTTATGGACAAAAATCGGAAGTGATGTTGACAAATGTTTTTTATGTAAAAGAAATGAAGGCAAACCTGTTAAGTTATTCAAGAATTACAGACAAACATTCAATTGTTTCAAGAAGGAGATTGTCAAAAATTTATAACACAAATGGAAAGTTTCTAGCAGTGGCAATTAAAGATCAGAGATTGTATAAGATGAAAAGCTACATGATTGAAGAAAGAATGCAAGCGAATGTGGGTAAAAGACATATGACTATAAAAGAAAAACTACACCGTACATTGGGACATATAAATTTTAGAAATTTGGAAGTAATGTGCAAAATTGAGTCATTGGATGGATTACCTAAAGAGATTGAATCTGAATACCTAAGGTGTGCAACATGTATTGAAAACAAAATGCATAACCTACCATTTCACTATAATCGAAGAAGAGCAGAGAAGCTATTAGAGATTGTACACACCGATTTAAATGGACCACATCAGACTTCAGGAAATCAGGGAGAAAAATATTTTTTGAGTTTCATAGATGACTACAGCAAATTAGTTAAAGTTTATTGTATCAGGACAAAAGATGAGGTATATGATTATTTAGTGCAATATGTAAATGAGGTACAAAACTTGACAGGAAAGATGATAAAGGAACTGCGATGTGACAATGGCAAGGAATATATGAATGCAAGAGTTTTTCAGTTTGCAAAAGAAAAGGGAATAGTAATAAAACCTTGTCCAGCATATGTTCATGAACTAAATGGAACAGCAGAGAGATACAATAGAACATTAATGGATATGGGCAGATGTCTTTTATCAGAAGCAAAAGTAGAAAGAAAATTTTGGCCTGAAGTAATTAAAGCAGCTGCATATCTTAAAAACAGGACATTGACTAATACTATTGAAAGGAAAACGCCATATGAAATATTTTTTAAAAGAAAGCCATCAGTTAAAAATTTGAAAATGTATGGAAGTAAAGTGTTTATGAGAATTCCAGAAGAAAGGCGAAGATCAAAATGGGACAAGAAAGCAGAAGCTGGAATTTTACTTGGATATACTGACACTGGATACAGAGTGTTGGTTAACAACAGAGTGATTATTGCTAGACATTGTGATGTCATAGAAGAAGATGAAACTTTGTGTGGATTTGAAGATGAGAAACAGGATAAGATTGAAGATTCACCTAATACAAATCAAGAGAAGATGGATATGGCAAAACAGTTGGAAAAGGATAATACACAAGAAATAAATAATGATGAGATAAAAGAAGATGAAGATAGGATAACAAAAAAGGACTCAACAAGACAAGTTAAACCTCCACTTCGTTTTGATGAGGAATTTGGTTATTACTGCATTAATGTCAATTTTTGTGATGCTTTGGTTCCGGAAAATTTTCAGGAGGCGATTACATGTGAAGAGTCAATGAAATGGAAAGAAGCAATGAATTGTGAGATGGACAGTCTTGTGAAAAATAATACATGGACACTAGTAAGCAAACCTCCTAAGGACAAGAAGGTAATTGATGTGAAGTGGATATACAAAAAGAAGAGTGAAAGGGAGTATAAAGCCAGGCTAGTGGTGAGAGGCTTCCAACAAACTGAGTGTATTGATGATACTTATTCTCCTGTAGCTAAAATGCCGACTCTTAAACTGTTATTGTCTTATTGTTGTCAATATTCTTTAGTTATTCATCAAATGGATGTAGAGACAGCCTTTTTGAATGGTAGAGTTGTATCTGAAGTTTATGTAAAGCAGCCAGTTGGTTATGAAGATGGTACTAACAGAGTTTATAAATTAAATAAAGCATTATACGGCTTAAAAGAAAGTCCCCGAGCATGGTATGAATGTTTCAATGATTTCTTGATAACTCTTGGTTTTCGCAGAAGTAAATATGACTATTGTTTGTATGTTAAAGAAGAGAATGACTTAACTGTTTACATTCTACTGTTTGTTGATGATTTGTTAATTTGCTGTAAAACTGAACAAGCTATTGTTGACATAAAAAGTAAATTATCTGACAAGTTTAAAATGAAAGACAAAGGTAAAGTAAAAAACTATATTGGTATCGATATTAAATATTGTTATGATCAAGATAATATCTTGACTTTGAGTCAGAAATCTTATATTGAATCTTTAGCTAAACGTTATAATGTTGAAAATGCAAAATTGTATAAGACCCCTATGGAAGTCAATTTAAAACTGGCACAAGCTGATAAAAATGAGGATATAAAGTATAGAAATTTAATAGGTGCTCTTTTGTATATAAGCTCTGGTACCAGACCAGATATATCTTTTTGTGTAAATTATTTAAGCAGGTTCCAAAATTGTTATGATGAGACACATTTTAAATATGCTCTGCGAGTTCTAAAGTATTTGTACTTGACAAGAGATCTTAAATTAAAATATTATAAGAATGATAATGCTGATATTTTGGATTGTTTTGTGGACGCTGACTGGGCAGGAGACATTCTAGACAGGAAGTCTACCTCAGGATTTATAATTAGGTTGTTTGGAAATGTTATTGGTTGGAAATCAAAGAAACAGAACTGTGTAACAAAGTCTTCTACATTTGCAGAGTACATTGCCTTATCAGAAGCTGTAACAGAAATAAATTTTCTTATTTGTTTAACAAATGATGTTTTCACTAAAATTTGTAAACCAGTTAGGATATATGAGGATAACTCAGGGGCAATAGCCATTTCCAAATATGGAAACTTTACAAAGAATTCTTAACATATTGAGGTTCATTATCATTTTATACATGAGTGTGTCAAGCAAGGAAATATTAAAGTTGTAAAGATAGATTCAGAAAATAATATTGCAGATATATTTACAAAAGCATTAGGAAATGTAAAATTCATTAAATTCAGAGAAATGTTAAATGTAAAAGAATAAAATAAGGTATAGTAAGTTAAGATAGATAGGTTTAATAACATAGTGAAGTTGTTTTTGTTTGGTTTGTTATTGTGTGTTTTGGTGTTGCCATATAAATGTAAGGAGGCGTGTTATTTTATGGTACATTTCAAATGGCAACACTGCATTGCGTCACTACTCCGTGGCGGACTCGAGACCAAGGAGGGATGTCGGTTACTTATGTCTGTTAATTGCTCATTAAATAAATCAGTGTATAACAAAGTGTTGTTGCTTTACTTCTATTATTCTAACAGTAGTCTCGTTCAGATATCACCTTAGGATGATCTGACTGGATGCTGACCGTAATTGGAGGTTTATTTTGCACCAAAAGTCAGTGAAGTAGGCATCCAGAGTTTCTGGGTTCCTTCTTCTTGGACTAGGCTTCACAGAGATGAGTTGCATCTCAAAATAATGCTCAGAAGAAATTTTTTTTAATGTGACGAACTTATTAAAATTGGGCAATAATGTAATAAAATGTTTCTGTAAAAAATATTGAGCAGCGAGCAGGTGAAGGAGAGGCCTTAATAATAATGATTACAGAAATACTTCAAGATATTAAGCCTATGCCTATTTTAATGTATGGTAATGCATTGATGACTACTCATTTTGGTACGAAAGTGCCAGCAGCAGTGATAACTTGTAATAATGTTTGAGAGGCATCCCAATGAAATTTGTAGTAATGTAGTGCATAAATATATTAGTAGTAGTAGTAGTTAGTGTCACTATTTAAGTCATAATATATAGTATTAGAATCCCCTTTATGTGTGGGAAATGGTGGTGGTTGGCAGGTCAACCGTGCCACTGCCATACTCCTGGCACCAAGGGAAACCACTACATGAATAACATTCTAAACAGTCAAAATTCAAGTAAATAAAATGTGTGGAAAATTTTTTTTTGTTACATGTCTACCCAAACTGTACCCAGATGACTTTCAGATTTTTTTGTTCTATCGACTAAAAGCAAAGCATAAATTCAACAGGTTTTGTGGGTTCACATTACTGAAATTTTAAGTGTAATTTCTGGAGGAGCATTTGATTTTAGTGATAAAAGATATTTTGTTGATAAGGCAGACAAGGAGACTTGTTTAATTTTTGTACAAGTGTCATGAAAGTGAGGGCAGCAAGAACCATGCCCATCAAAGCCTCCATTTCCTAAAATGCACAATTTAAAAATTATCAATAAAACACTACTTTCGGCGGAGGCTGTCATATGCGACCCGGAAAAGCGCCTACTGAATAAAAACATTTCAAAACTAACCACAATTAAAACGTATGAAAAAAGCCCAACAAGAAGGTCATGGAAACAACTGACTATAAAACAATTAAGGCAAAAAGGGGACAAACACTACACGTTAAAACACGAGAAAAACAGCAACACAAAGTTTTAGTTAGTCTGAAACAGAATTTAGACTGGCAGCCAAAACCACAATTTAGAAAAAACTACCAATACTGCTTACCCAAGACAAAAAACACCTATGACACAGAAAATACCAAAACATTTTAAAACAGCCCATAAACACACTGATTGTTCTCCACGACTCTCACAGTTTTAATGCCTCATCACGCAACATCTCGAGCAATCAAGTAAAATTAAGTTATCAACATGACGGCAGCTACGTCCTGCTGGACGAAAAGGTGCGGCAGCAAATTCATTCCGAAATTCTCTGCAGGCGATTTGTTTCAGACATCGGTGGGGCGAAGAATAGGAAGAGCCCCAGGCCGTGCAACAACTTAAATAAACTATCAAACCTCAATAAAAATTTATGACGTACGAAGGGGGAGGGGGAAGCAAGGAAAGAGAACAGGGAGGGAAAAGGAGGGGATCCGAGCAGAGCATAGAGCATACCACCACGCCGGAGTTGGAGACTAAGGAAATGTCTCTCACGACGAGCGCTAGTGTTGTAACACACACCCCAAAACCTGTGACCTGGAGACCAGTCCCTCAAAGTCAAAGTTCTAGTCGAAACACCTAACATAGTCCACAGAAGATACAGTTAATAGAAAACTCGTAGACAAAGTGAAGTGGAAGCCAGAGCGTAGAATGAAGAAATTCCATAGATTGATAGAAACAAATAACACGCAGGTCAAGTCCATAATTAAAATTTTAAAACGGGGAGTGATCAGCTCTATCTNAAACTCGTAGACAAAGTGAAGTGGAAGCCAGAGCGTAGAATGAAGAAATTCCATAGATTGATAGAAACAAATAACACGCAGGTCAAGTCCATAATTAAAATTTTAAAACGGGGAGTGATCAGCTCTATCTTCATGTCATCTCCGGAGACGGTGGGCAGCCAAGAGTCAAGGGACAACTCGGCGCCAAGAGAGCCAGCCTCTTCTCAGGCACAGAGGAACAGCGACGCGCAAATACCGGGGGAGTGCGGTAGGCAAAACCAGCAGAAGCGTGACCTCTTCCATCAAAACTCATACAGCTCCCAAACAAGTTGATGTCTAGGTAGCACGGTGAACTCGGCACGGCTCGGTCGGAAAACGGGAACAAAAACAATAATCATAGATTAAAAAAGGGAAAATAATAACCTACATAACATGGGAAAAGGGATGAGGTTACAAACGTGAGTTTACAAATTCAAATTGAAAGTGACAGCAAAGCAGCAGATATGTACACATTGCAAACTAAAAATAATTACGTGCACTGCACATAAGCCTTCAACTGGCAAACGTGAGCCTTTCTAAATGAGCGATTTGATGTGTGTGAAACAAGACTAACTGTATTTGGCCCTAAAAATTTATGTATTTTAAATGGTCCTAAAAATTTGGGAATGAGCTTACCCGTTATATCCCTTCCCGTATCCGCTAACATGAAGTTCTTACACAGGACCTGGTTTCCTGCCTTAAAATTTACCGGCAACCTAGCCTGGTCCATTTTGGCCACCCCCTGCAGTTTCGCTACCCCGAGCCTACGATGGACCTCCTCCAGCAGGCGATAACGGTCAGAATCACCAAGGGGCCAAGGGAAAGGGGGGAAAATTTCAGATATTATGTAAGGGATGGCTGAGAGGACGACCAAGGAAAGGGAGTGGAGGTGGAACTCCTGTGGAATCATGCAGTGCGCTATTAAACCCTACATTTATAACATCAAGGTCCTGATTGTAGAAAATGGTTAAACAAGCCTTAAAGTTTTTGTTAAATATTTCTACCTGATTACCTTTCAAATAATAAGGACTGAAGGTAAAATGTTTGATAGCCCAGCAAAAACACATTCTTAAAAATATTAGTAGTAAAGTACTTGGCATTATCAGTAACAAACAATCTCAATAGGAGCCTTATCAGTAAATACTGAAGGGGCCTTCAAAATACGAAGATGCAACAAAATGACAAATTCAGTCAAAGTATCCAAAAAAATTAAAATGCATACATTGCCCTTTTTAAATCAAACTAAGGGGCCAAAAATATCAAAGTGTGCAATGCTCCAAGGAGCCTGAGGTATCTGTGTCACCCCCGGCCCGACGTTGGTACACTGAGCCTGTTTACATTTTTGGCATATATCGCAGGAACGTACAAAATCTGGAACGTCACACCTTAAACTAGGCCAGGCGAAATGTACCGCAATCTTACTAAAGGTCTTACTGACACCCAATATCCGCTAAACACTGAATCATGGAAATAAGATAAAACCATGAGCCTCAACAATTCCGGAACGACTACCTTGCGAGCACGTCCATTTTTCCTGGTGAAATACAGAATATAATTTTCCATTACATAGGGAAGTGCCGCAGCACCACTCAGATCAGTCTTAACATGACTGCAGAAGGCATTATTCACCTGAGCTTGGCATAATTTGACCAAGACTTCAGGGAATCCCTGTATAAGGTTAAGAGAAGCCTCAGTGTTCGAAACATTTAGCATTTCAAAGTCTGCCGGATCATACATTTTAGAGAAGACGTCTGCAACCTGATGTTCAGAGCCACAGACATGATGTACCTCTCAAAACGGAAACGTGACAAGCGCAAAACCCAACGACCTAACTTACCCAGCTGTTGAGGGTAATTCAAAACCCAGCTTAGTGCTTCATTATCTGTAAACAGGTCGTATTCCTCATGCTCTATTAAAGAGGCAAACTTCTTTGACCCATAAATGTAAGCCAAGGTTTCCTGTATATAGATACCTAGCTTGCATTCCACCTCAGTAAGACTACGACTGGTGAAAGCCACTGGGGCCAAGCCCAATTCAGTCCGCTGACTCAGAACAGCGCCTAAAGCTAGTGATGATGCATCAACAAGACAAAACTGTAGGAAAATTCTGGTAGATGTAGTACCGGTGGAGAAAACAACTTCCGCTTCAACATAGAAAAGACAGACTCCTGCTACTGACACCACTGAAACTCAACTCCCTTCTTTTTCAAAAGGTTGAAGGGTGCCACCAATTCTGAGAAGTGCTCAATGAAGCAGGAGTAATAGACAAATAGACCTAAAAACTTTTGAACTCCCTTCAGAGTTTTAGGACCAGTGAAATTCAGTATCAGGACCACACGATCAGGGTCAATCATCAGTTGACCTTCACAAAGCAGATAACCCAAAAATTTTACTTTATCAGATCCTAAGGTGACCTTATCTGTCAACCCTACTTCCCGCATCTTAAGAAACACCTGATGCAAATGGGACAGATAGGATTGGAGATCATCACTGTACACAATGATATCAATGTAATTAAATACAAACTTAAATTTAAATTCTGACAAAACATGGTCCAATATCAGGGACAAGGCTTGACTGCCAAAATTAGAGCCCATGGGAATACATGTGAACTCAAACTGGCTCCACGGCATACTAAAAGCAGTATATTTTCTGCAAGAAGGGTCCCACAAACACTGGTGAAAAATATTATTAAAATCTAAAACAAAAACCATGCAGGCTTTACCCAGGTGCTGAAGGGCACAACCAACAGTGGGCAACGGAAAAGGGTCTTTGTGAATTTTCTTATTTATCAGTGAATGATTCACCACCAAATGATACTTGTCGCTATCCCTATTGCGCATCAGAAANTATTCACGAGAGAATGGTTAACCACCCAGACGATACTTGTTGCTATCCCTCTTGCGCACCAAAAACCTGGGTGAACGATAGTCTGATATGGATGGAACAATAACGCCAGTTTCTAGCAACTTATCAATGATCTCCCGAAATGCCTGGGGCTTAGGGACGGGGGACATTTAAAATGTCGGTCGCGCACCGGAATATCATCTGTCAGGGAGAACTTGTACGGAAGTACAACGCATTTCCTGATTCTTGGGGGGTTTACGTAACTTAACTCTTTCTCCATTGGTCCAGCTGATTTTGAAAACATTCAGATGAGCTATTGGTTCCGTCAAACAAAGGTGAAAATAATTTTGTGATGGTGTCGACCTGGAGATCAATCCAGATGTTTGGAGCAAAACTAAAGAATAAGTAGAATTCGTGCAGATTTACAGACGCCCTTGTCTTCCTTAAAAACTCAAGACCTAAGATGACGTCATGAGAGGTCTGGATGTACCCAAAAGGGAAATGTTCAGGAAAACCTGCAATCTTAAAATGCTAGGGCACAAGTATTTTCCGCCTAATAATGTCGCAATTAGCCGCACACAAACACTTCTCAGTCACACACGACACGTTCTTTGGAAACAATATTCAGTTCCAACAGCTGTTCGAAAAATTTGGTTGCTCAAAACACAATGTGTTGCCCCAGTGTCAACCAAAGATGCAAAATGCTTTTTGCCACACGTAATTAACACCTTACACCTCCTAATTGAGCGTGGGACTTTACTTTTTGCCCGACTGGAAAACCCACACCTAGTTACAGTCAAACTTTGTTTCTTGCCTTGGGACAAGTCCTACGCATGTGTCAGAGATTGCAGCGTCGAAAACATTTCCTTTTGGATACAATATGCCTGTTTTGCTGACAATCTCTTGCTAGTGTCCCTGGATGACACAATTGCTACACCGTACTTAAAAGATGCACTGCTCGAAATTCTGTGTAGGAGAAACTTGCCCGGACGACGTGGAGTTACTGTCGCAACCGGCTCGTATGGCAGGTGGAAAACATGCACTGTATTCAATAATGGCGACAAGACATCCTTGCACATCTACAGCTAGTTGGCGTAGCTCGTGAAAATTATGGGGAACAGAGACCAATGTGCATTGCGCACGCACGTGCATAGCCAAGCTATCTATAATTACACTAATCAGTTCACGCTCACTCATTTGCAAACACAATGCATCATAGAAAGCGCATATTGAATCCACAAATGCATACATTAGCACGCCCAGTCTTTGATATCTATAAATGAAATCACATTCAGTTATGCTTAATGCGAGGGGGAAACAAAGCCTCTATAACCCTACGTTTGAAGCCTGCAAAGGTGCCTCCTTCCAACGACGTGATTTCTACATGGAATAACTGCAGTATGAATCCATCGCACTTAATGGCTATTGTTTTAAAAAGGCTGTCCTCAGAACTTAACATAAACTGCCAATTTTGTTCACTGCAAGAAAAAAGTACAAAGTACTAACAGGCTCAAAGGATGTCAAAGGAATTAAGTGTTGCAGGGCTGATAAAAATAATTTTTCTACCTTAGGTGGACCGTTGGTGACACTCACCGGGACCACACACTAAAAGGGTTGCGCTATTGAACCTCGCTGATGCCACAAGTCTGGCGCAGCTCGGCTACGGTCATCAACTCGTTAGTTTCAAACTTGAGGTCCCCCAACAGAGCCAGCAGTTCTTCCTTTATGAGAGTGTATACAAATCCTACCTCAGTAATTTCATGCAACAAAACGACAAAGCAGATTTGAGAAAAAAAAATAGGAGAGTTAGCACAGAAATTATTTGTGGCGGGACACAAATAATTGAACACAAATATCAGGTTGAAAACATTATATTTTGAATTAATAAACATACAATAACTTCAAAATACTACCCTTGAACAATTAATTAAAAATTTGCATCACAGCCAAAAAACACTACGTTAAGATAATCCATCGCAATTAATTTCCTAAATAATAACAATTGATTCAAAAGGAATTAAATCTGAATTACAACTTTCATAAGAACTAGATTTATAAAATTACAATGTTCAAACCTAGATTTTCAATAATGATTAGAACAAATCATTAAGTTATTGACTAGAATATGACCCCATTTTACTTAATAATCTACCAAAAAGGAGGGAAGCAAGAAACATGCCCATCAAAGCCTCAATTTCCTAAAATGCACAATTTAAAAATTACCATTAATAGATTATTTTCGGAGGAGGCCGTCACAGACGACCTGGCAAAGATCCTACAGAATAAAAACATTTCAAAACTAACCACATTTAAAACGTATGAAAAAATTCCAACAAGAAGGTCGTGGAATCAACTGAATATAAAAAAATTAAGGCTAGGGCAGCCAAAAAGGGGACAAACACTACACGTTAAAACCCGAAAAAAACAGTAACACAATGTTTTAGTTAGTCCGAAACAGAATTTAGACTGGCAGCCAAAACCACAATTTAGAAAAAACTACCAACACTGCTTACCCCCGACAAACAAAACCATGCCACAGAAAATACCAAAACATTTAAAAACAGCCCATTAACAAACTGATTGTTCTCCACGACTCGTTTTAATGCCTCATCACGCAATGTCTCAAGAAATCAAGTAAAATTAAGTTATCAACATGACAGCAGTTACGTCCTGCTGGAAGAAAAGGTGTGGCAGCAAATCCATTCCGAAGTTTTCTGCAGGCGACATGTTTCAGACGTCGGTGGGGCGAAGAATAGGAGCAGCCCCGGCCTTCTAATAACTTAAATAAACTATAAAACCCCAATAAAAATTATGATGCACGAAGGGGGAGGGTAAAGCAAGGAAAGAGAACAGGGAGAGAAAGGGAGGGGATCCGAGCAGAGCATACCACCGCGCCAGAGTTGGAGACGAAGGAAATATCTCTCACGATGAGCGCTAGCATCGCAGTCTCACCAGCATTCCATTACAAGTAATTACAAGATAACACTTCACTAAAAAAGAATAGAGGTAATATACCAAAGCAGACATCAAGCTAGTTCCTTTCCCAAATCTACTAGCAATAAAACTATCAAAACTACTGTGGAACATGTTATTTAATTTGACGGAGTTAATACTAGTAACAAATAAATGTGTTTTTAGAATTTCATTAATTAACTTGCTAATTAGAAAAGGAAGGAAAAGTACTGCCCTTGAGTGTAATTTAGGTTGTTAAATGAAGAGACATAATAATGAAATACACATCCGGTGCAAAATGTATTTAAGGAGTAATATAAAAATTATGTTGCCTAGTTTAAAATCAATAAATAAATAGACTTNAGACATCAAGCTAGTTCCTTTCCCAAATCTACTAGCAATAAAACTATCAAAACTACTGTGGAACATGTTATTTAATACTAGTAACAAATAAATGTGTTTTTAGAATTTCATTAATTAACTTGCTAATTAGAAAAGGAAGGAAAAGTACTGCCCTTGAGTGTAATTTAGGTTGTTAAATGAAGAGACATAATAATGAAATACACCTCCGGTGCAAAATGTATTTAAGGAGTAATATAAAAATTATGTTGCCTAGTTTAAAATCAATAAATAAATAGACTTNATCCGGTGCAAAATGTATTTAAGGAGTAATATAAAAATTATGTTGCCTAGTTTAAAATCAATAAATAAATAGACTTATGCTCACTAATGTAATTTCATGTGTACGCTGAAGAAAGGTTTTTACACCTTCTTTAACCAGAAATGATGTGCTGACTAATGACTTATTTACGAAGTTATATAGTTTATAAGTAATTAAGCAAAACAAATTTGTAGGGTTCATTATGCACCGGCATCATGAACACTGATTTACTTTACCACTGCGTCAGGTCAAAGCCATTGATATAATTACAAAAGTTCCACAAATGAAGCAAATTTAGTTCTCAAAATTTAAAATAATTAATGTTTCATTTTACCATGGTGCGGCAATACCAACAACCGTGCTAGGCTGGATAATTACGTTGCTGTCAGCTGATGGCGTCACTCGAGAAAATCTGCTAAAAACTTGAATCCTGAAAAACTCCAAAAAAAATTTACTTAATGAGTCCAGAGACCTCGGCTTAATATGTCTTGCCTCTTTCCTGTCTCTTAAACTAATTCTTTGTGTGCATATCTACTTCATAGACCTAAAGATGGCGAAGCGAAAAAAAAAAAATTTAAATCGCTGCGGTAATTAAGAATAATTAAGCCATTTTTAAAAGCAACCAAGAATGCCACCTCTAGCAAAGACATCATAAGTTAAAATATACTTCTTTGGCACTCAGATTAATAATAAAACCATAAGATGACAATAAAATTACATTAAGTAAAATTGGTTATTAAATGGGTAGGTTCATTCAAAGTTCAAGCAGAGGGCATTACTTAAATAAATTTAACTGAAAGATGTAAACAAATACGAGATTATTAAATTACATCAACAGAAATGAAACATTAATAAACAATCTTTAATCGCAACCCGTACATCACTTATGTCACTTTCAATTAACTCTGACGACCTAGAGTAAACAACTTTATGACACTCATCCTTAACAAAACAGCAAACAGAACACACCATTGTCACTTGAATTTAATACATAACATGCCACCAGGACAGGCAACGAAAGACTGAAGCTCCAGACAGGATGCGTCAAATCATGTGCTTATCTGCATGAAGCAATCTCATGAAACAGTTGAATGATCTTCATACTTTTGGTCGTTACAGAGTGGTTACCATTACATGCAATAACATGTCTTAAAACATCTCCTCGTGAATTTTGCCTGTGATTATTAAGTTAAACTGTCTATAGTTTTCAAATTCCAGTACAGTAGGTTAACGTTTATTTATTTATGTAGCTGCAAAGTTGTGAATTTTTCAATTTTTTCACATTGCACTGCCCAAACAGTGTATTAAAACTCAGTACCCCTTGTCCCCCTAATGTTAATGACATCAGAATGAAGTGAGATTATATAATGCACTACAGATTAAATTTAACTTTTTTTTAACAGGGGCAAAAATAACAGAATGGGACAAAAATTTTTATTTTGTTACCCACGTAAGTTTTTTGGCTTCGAAAACAGCAAATTTTTATATTTTCCCAAGTTGGAGACTATTTTTTTCTAGGAAGGAAGTCTTCAACCCAGATAACTTTGATGTTGCACACTGTTCTACATGTAGACACTAGACACACAAAAGATCAGATCTCTAAATGCAACTTTGGTGAAGCAGGGGTAAAACAGTCATCTTAATGCTGAAAGCAGATGGCAGCCATCTTGAAAATAGAACATTTATTTTATAATATAAATATACTGTGTAATGGTATCTTACGGAAGCTTTAAGATGATGCTAAAAACTCCACAATAGCTGACTTATTAAAAAAGTTACAGCTAGTTGCATAAACTTCAGAGATCTGTGAAATTTGCTTGCANTGATGCTAAAAACTCCACAATAGCTGACTTATTAAAAAAGTTACAGCTAGTTGCATAAACTTCAGAGATCTGTGAAATTTGCTTGCAGTGTGTATGAAAAATGGCTGCCATCATCCACTTGTAGGTAAATATCAAAATTAATGTTTTTCTTTCACCTTGAGGATAGGGTAAGGTAATTATCTAGTTTAGGGGCTTTTCTGAAAAACACAATAAAAATTTAAAATTATGATATATTTCTACTCTACTAATGATGCAGAACACGAATATACTAGGGGCATCGCTTTAAAATAAGTGCAACATATTTTAAAAAATTGAACAAGTTTGTGAGATGACTGTTTCTGACAGTTTGTTTACGTTTATGAACGAAACGTTTTATGCCAACAAAAGTTGTTTTAATGAATTCAGCATAGCTTACCTAGTTGATATTGAAGCGGCCGTAGTGTTAAAATAAGTAGAACATATTAAAAAAAACTTGCGAAATATGTTTGTTTGTGTCTATTAACGTCAGAGGAATTATACCAGCCCCCTACCTAGGTGAGTCAATTTACATTCTTTTGGTGTGTTTTACGGTTCCTTTAAATCCCTGCAATCCTACATTCGTATTTTAGTGTAAAACCCAAACATCCTAGGTTAGTGTAAAACCCAAACATCCTAGGTTAGTATAAAACCCAAACATCCTAGGTTAGTGTAAAACCCTACTATCCTAGGTTAGTTTAAAACCCTAACATCATAGGTTAGTGTAAAACCCAACAATCCTAGGTTAGTTTAAAAATGTAAAATAGTGATTCGCCCATCGTGGGGTTAGGTTTTGTTAGGTTAGGTGGGCACATATTACGAAATTAGTCGGACGTTAATGCCCCTAGTATATTCGTGTTCTGCATCATTAGTAGAGTAGAAATATATCATAATTTTAAATTTTTATTGTGTTTTTCAGAAAAGCCCCTAAACTAGATAATTACCTAGGGTAAAATAGGAACAAATTTTTACCAAAATCAAAAATGGTGCAGCTTTAGCCTCTTGATGATTTCACATGCTTGATTTAAGGTGTCAACAAAATAGCAAAAGATTTCAACCTTATTCTTTTTTCCACTAAGAAAAGAATGCAGAAGTTTCAAACATACACCTTTAAAAAATGTTAGTCGAAATGCTTGCCCGTTAAAGAAAGGCACGCTTATAATATGGTGCATTTACACTGTGGCAGTAACCCCAGTACGTACAATATTTGTTTATGTTTCTAAAGAGGACCGATTTAAGGTTAATATTTTGGTAGTCAATTTTGTATGTTTGTTTTCAACACACTTATTTTGGCAATGTTATGTTTTCTATAGTCACAAATCAGAAAGATTAATTTACTTTTGTTTATTTTAAGTATATCAATATTTACTGTGTATCATTTGTAATGTTTACAATATATCTTATATTATTTAAGGTTAAACAAACAGTTTATTTGCCAAAATATTAATGTAAACTATTTGCATTTCCTATTTTGATGTACTGGACTAGGAGAAATAGTGTTTTCTTTGCTGTACATGTGTTTGATATTTTGTTTATTAATTAGGGTCTCCGGTAGTAAGTTTTTCTGAGATAATGTTTTTTTCTGTTAAAATTGAATTCTTGTTATCTCTACAGGACTAGCTTAAGAAATTTCATCTTTGAGAGGACATTCTAGAAGTCCTGGGTAAAAGAACCCTTAACTCTACCAATTATAGTCGAGCAATTAAAACAGTTTGAAATGAAATGATTCAATACTGAATTCAGGGGTAAGAATTATTCTTCGTCTGTGAAAGATGACACACACCTGAATGCTTTTACATAAAATGCATGTTAGTTTGAGTTTTGACTTCTTTATCTGTTGAAGGAACAGAAAATTAAACTATGCAATGAATTTGAAGGCAATTTATTTTCTGCAAAACTATGAATTGCAAAGTTATTTGTTTGAAGTTGTTTGTAAATTAATTTAATTTTAATTATGGGTAAGTTGTGTTATTTCTGAAGGTTTTCCTAGGTGTCAATTACATGGTTTTGTGTTTATTTTGTTTCCTTGTCTGTGATTTGTCTAATGACTCCCAAGATAACAGTAAATGCCTAAACTATACTTGTTTGTTACCTTTATACTAGGTGTTGGGTGTGCCATTCATAAGCATGGGATATTTACACATTAAGACGTAACAGTGTGGATCGTTGTGATTTTCTTTTGTGTGTTTGGAAAGGGGTAAAGCAATATTGGTTATTATTTTTCCCTCATTCTGTCACTCACCTACGTCTAGCCACATAAACTGCCACTTACCCACATGCTTCAACATCATAAAATTACATTTAATTATAATAGTCCCCCACAATACAGAAGACGACATGCCTCAGTCAATTGTTAAAAATTGCCTAAGAATTATGTTTAAAAACATTTAAATGTATAATTATATCGCATAAATACCTCACAAATCCATATTTTAAAACCAGACTATGCAGAAGCGAATGGTGGGCGTTGCTGTAATGAAAACAATTGTCATGAAACTAAATGGCCCAAAAGAAAAGATTCAAATTTTTAACAACATATTTGCGAAGTAATATTTGTCACCCAATCCCAGTTTCGCGAAAATTTGTCCATCCATGCAGTTTTAAAGNAGTAATATTTGTCACCCAATCCCAGTTTCGCGAAAATTTGTCCATCCATGCAGTTTTAAAGCATATTAACACTACCATTTGCTAAGGCCTACTGCTTTGCTTATGAAAAAAAAATAACTTTTCACTTATAAAATTTAAATGTGTAGACTGATATAAACGTAACTTCACCACAATACTAAAACATCATACCTAGCAGACGACAATACATTTCATGAAACTGCATAAACAGGTTTTTTGCAGAATCTAATTTTGCCCTAAATTACTTACCTCGAAGGATAGTCGTAGAAACTAGTACTTACTGTTTGATCTATTAGCTCATACAAATGAAACCACGTGGATAGACGTTATAATACAGTTTTAACATATTCCAACACTCAAGGAAAGTAAAACATGCAGTATAAAACATTTTCATGCTGTTATTGTTTCAAAATGAGTGGTATTGTTCCGAGGTACCAATTATAAAATCTTAAGTTGCGTATAGCCTAAATACTAAATAACACACACACATTTATTTAAGCGTTCATAATTATAACATATCGCATATATTACAACACACACTCATCCAAAGTTGCTTAAGGTTTATTTGAGTTTTAAAATATGAAATTTCAAGAATTTCTGGTACAAGAAAACACATGGACATACAGCAGAAAGCAACAACAAACAATTCCACTTCACTCAGAAAATGTACAAAAATTTTATTTATATTTTATTACGTTAATGAATACGTACTTCATTTCAGAAGTCACACACAAACCTTTTAAATCACACTGGCCATACACCGCTGTTTTGTTTACACAAGGAAGGGCCGGGGAAAAAAATACCAAAACACAACAATGACCCAGCTAACGCGAATGTTGAATCAGCAATGTATTGATGTGAAAGCATTAGAAACACAAATGTTTTATAATCACACCAGTTTATTCTTATGAGCATACAACAAAAAGATACTGAATTGCAGAAGGTGACAATTTTTAACTTTACGATTACTAAGACATTAAAAAGTGGAACTAGTTCTCACAATTTGTTGCCAACTTAACTATGAGTATTGTGGTCATTGCTTGTGTTAAAATATATGCAGTTATGGCCAGTAATATTTTTCATAAGTAGATTTTAAGACTGCTAACTTTATTGTGAACCAAAAAAATAAAAAAGAAGATATATCTTTCTCCATTTATTACCTTGGCTAAAGCCCTCGCAGTTCTTCTTTGTTGAGAACCTGACGACGGTCTTGCCAGAATACTCTGAGCTGAAATCTTCAAACTGGCATTTGGTCTGCCGGGGCATCTGCGGCTTGACTCGCTTGCCGGCGTCCCTAGCCCGGTCCTCATGCCGATATCGCAGATCCTCGTAGTACTGCTCTGCTGCTAGCAGATCTACGTAGTTGCACACCCAGTCGATCAAGTACGGTGTCGGCCCGTCCTTACGAGCTGTTGCTGATGATGCAAGATCTGGGGGGCATGACCAAAGCACTCTGAATGATAAATAGGTGTGGTTACTTCACACATACATTTAGGTTCGATTCTGGTACAGTGGGTTCGGCAGAACCTTGTCATACCGAAGGCTCACTAGTTCTCGTGCAGGCAAGAAACCGTATAATATAACCTTAAAAACTAATGATTAATCTTTGCACGCCAGGAAAATGCAAAACTCTATTATAACCAAATCTGTACTAAAAACACGGAAACACCGGTCTGTTTCTGTCATTGTTCTATAGCCGGTTAAATACTCACCTGTTTCTCTATACTTTTCTGAGGCATCTAATTCAGCTATCTGAGTATCCAAATCAGAATTCGTGGCGATATTCATTTCACTGTGTTCACGATAAGAATAAATTAAGTTGAGTAAAACCAACAATTCTTACGGCTGAACCCATAAATTTTGCATTGTTTTTATCAATTTTTTTTTTCTTTACTGGACGGCTTGGTTTGAGACATCCCATACCATGCTTGGAGGATCTGCTGTCACGGTACTAACATCAGATCTTATGCCATAAGTTTCACCGCGGTCAAGTTAGTAGATTTCAACCGCAAAGAAAGTACTACACATGATCATAGCCGCCATGACAGATCCGCGTGAAAAAGCAATATCAAAAACATTTACCTTCACTTATTTATAATAAAATAAATTAAAAAACCATATTAATTTGTTTTATTTGAAGACAAATAACGTACAAGTAATAAAACAAATATAAGATTAAATTCCAGGATCCAAACCTTATAAAATAATATACAAAAACCAGCCAATAGGTTTTTGTAGAAAATAAAATTTAATTAGTAACAAAAATTGTACTCGAACCAGGGAAAGTACACACATGACACCAACACCAAAATAAAGCGGAAACCTTCCACAACATCGCACATATGCCACAATTTGCACTGCGGTCGAAAGTTTTTCCAGACACTGAATCAGCAAGAGTTATGCGCTGTGTAAGTGGTTTTTTCTTGAAGCCTGGTTTGTGCCTTTTGTATATTTTATATTTAACTATTTTCTACGGTTATTGCTATTTACTGTGATTCTGCCGTCTTTAATTATATTGCATGCTATTTTAAAATCTTTGTAGCATATTTAACACTTTTTCCAAATTTATAAAACTAAGTATAGTTTATTTTACACTGTTTGTTAAAAGTTGGACGAAAATGTGTATTTCCAATGTGATTGTACCTTTTAATACTTTATCGCCATACTTATCTTTGAGCCTTCCTTATTGAGCTTATATTGAAAAAAAATTTCGTTGGTTTTTTTAGATAGCCTAAGTGAAAATATCTTAATTTTGTCAGTATTTAATTACGTATTTATTTATCCTTTAAGGAAATTCTGAAACGTCTATTCCCACAAAATATGCTGCATCAATTGTTTACATTTT